>PVJA010010678.1:0-56811 GCA_004027025.1 Myocastor coypus
GAGGTATGAAAACTAACCAGACATTTAAATAAAATTAAAGTCACAAATTCAGCGTGCTATCTTTAAATGTACAGTAATCAAAGAGATAACCACTAAGGAAAAAATTAAGCCCTTGCAATCGTCAGAGAAGAGGGCAAGAGCATCATCACCACAATCTTACTGTAAGGCTGCATAAGACTGACGGTGACTTAGCAACTCCAGGAATGAAACACAAGGGCTGGAAGTGTCTTCCCTTCAGATAACTGCTAGGAGATCATGACTCAGCATCTAAAATTTAGCAAATACATTCTAGGGAAAAGTGTTAAAAACATTAATCTCTCACGTTAGAATTATGCATGCCATTCTTTTTTTTTACATTCACTTTAATGAGAAAACGATAGCAATGAAACAGTTCAAAACAGGTTAGTAGGACAGTTATGATAATTAATATCTTGCATGTTGTTGTCTTCATAGTATTCAGAGGACAAGATGCAGATGATGTGCCTGATCTAAACAGGGTTAGTACAGACCTTTCTTCTCATTGAACTAATAGAAGCTAACTGCATATCTCTCCTATTTTATATATATATATATATATACCTACATATTTTTTTCACTACAAAACAGTCCTTTTATATAACACCTTTTTGTTTTGTTTTGTCAGGTGTTTCATTATTACTAGAAAAGCTCTATTTGGAGAAGTCTTTAAAGGATCTTTTCTTACTTGATGCCAGTTCGAATATCGTAGGTACTTGAATTCAGCAAAATAACCCAATATAGTCCAATAGTCCATGATAGCTGTGAGTTATCAGCAGAACTGGCAATGTCAGAAATTGTTGACTTGAGCTTTTTACAGCTCAGCATATTAGCATGGCATTACTTTGTATACTCCGTAGTTAGACTTTTCTGCTAGATGGTTAAGACCAAATTAAAGCACGACTTATATAAGTAAAAATGTAAATTTTTAAAATTTTATTAATTTCACCAGAAATGAAATAGCAATGACAGTTTCAGAACCCGTCAGTAGGATAGCCATGATAATCAATACAAAGGTTATTGTTGTCTTCATAGTAGTTGTTCAGAGTACAAGATGCAGACATAAATTTTCTAAAGACTATTGGTACAAATATTTCTTCTCATTGAATTAAGAGAAAGTAGTTGTATGTATAGTCCAATAGTCCATAATAGTAGTGGGTTATCTGCAGAACTGGCATTGCTGGAAGCTGTTGACTTGAGCCTTTTACAACTCATCATGCTAATCTGGCTTTACTTTTTATGCCTTGTGGTCAAATTTTTCTGCTGGGTGGTTAAGGCTAAGTTAAAGCACGACCTATATAACAAAATATATAGCTTTTGTATTGGATAAGGTCAATCAAATCTCTTCAGATTTACCTTGTAACCATGTAACCGAAACAGCATTTTGAAGAACTTTTGTCAGTGTCAGACATCGGATGAGTCGCATCCATTGCTTGACCAGTTTGCTCACTGTGAAAGCCTGAGAGAATGTTTTCTTTCTAGTGACTCTCCTTAGGTACACCATACATCATTGATCCCTTTTCTTCGTGGCTCCATTGCCTCCTTGAATATAAAATTTGGGATATCACTGAGTTATAGGATGTTACAGTATAGGTTCTGTTATGTCCTGAGTCCTCACTTACCTTGAAGCATTAGGGCCAAAATATTGACTATCCTTGTAGCCCTTCTTTTTCTCTAACTTTTTGGTCCGCCTACTTACGTTAACCCTCCAGAAGAGAAGCTTAGTGATACCATTGCTCTATAACATAGGTACTTGAGATTAAGATCACTGTCTTTCTGAATATCAAACGTCTTAGATTTAACATGGAACCAGTATTTTCCATCAATCATGGACATTCTAATAAATCCCATTTGACATAGACATTTAGAAATCTAACCAAAGTTGTAGCGGGTTAATCCTAAAAAAGGGAAGGGGTAAAAAATGAGATAAGGAAAAATGTAACTTTTGTACCTGGCAAGGTCAGTCCAATCCCCCCACAATTTACCCTGAAACCATGTACAGCACCTTGTAGATCTTTTGTCAGTGTCAGCCATCTGGATAAGACACAGCGATTGCTTGGCAAGTTTGCTCTCTGTGAAAGCCTGATAGAATGTTTTCTCTCTATATGCCTCTCCTTAGGCATAGTATACATCATCAATCCCTTTCCTCTGTGGGTTCATAACCTTCTTGAACAGAAAATTGGGACACCACTGAGTTACAACATGTCACAGCACAGGGTCTCTTGTGTCCTGAGATGCCACTGACCTTGAAGGGCTAGGTCCAAAATATTGACTATCCTAGTAGCCCCTCTGTCTTCATTACTTTTTACCCATTGCTGGGACAGATTATCCAACACTTCAAATTAAGGAAGAAAGATTTATCTAGCTCACAGTTTGTGAAAGTTTCAGTTCATACTCCACTGGCTCCAAGGCAAATGGCAGCAGCTCATGGCAGCAGAAAACAATGAAGAGCGGAGGAAGAGCAGCAGCTGTGTCTTCCATCAGTTCTCTCGCTCTCTTCCTTCTACAATGACTGCCAAGACCTGCGCTCCATGGTGAAGATTGTAGCTCCTCTGAAGTGGCGCAGCTGCAAAGATAAAGCTCCTCCAAAGACTGGGACTTCCCCAACTAAGCAAGGCAGGACAGAGCAGCCCAAGAATGTTTCTTCAACACTTTGATTGTGTCTCTGTGGGCAGCCTGGCATGTCCAAGTGTGGAACCACTTATGCCCCAGGGTGGACCTCACAGGCAGCACCAAGCTGATTTAGCCAAGCTTTCTCAAGTTGACACAATGTATCAACTACCACGCTCTTTTTTCTCTAATTTTTAGTCTGCAAGCTTTAGTTGTTAAAAATCTAGAAGAAAAACTTAATGATGTTATTATCCTGTGGCAGAGGCAGTTGAGTTTAACGACTCTGTCTGAATATCAAATGCTTTAGACATAACATGGAACTGCTATTTTCCAACAACCATGGATACTCTGGACTTTAAATCCCTATAGAATGTGAAAAAATTACATATTTTCACATAGAAACTAAGACATCAAATGATGTAAAACAATCCTATGACATTTTTTTTCTTGTTTCTTGTTTTCTTTTACTACATTTTTTTCTTTACAAGCATTTACTTTAAAGAGAGTATAGCAATAAATGATATGGCCTTAGAAGCAGAACACATTTAGAAGACCAAAATGATAGGTATTTCAAGCATGGTTTTAGTCTTACATATTATTACACATTGCTATCCTCAGTGTAGTTGCTTAATTTATGGATATTAGCATATAGTTAGTCAGGGTGAGAATTCTACCCATTAACTGCTATTTTCAAAACCCTGAGGGAGATTCTTAGGACCACTGCCGTATTCATCTTGTTTATATAAATGTATGGTTTTGCCCCTGACATATTTACAAACTTTTCTCCTTTCTCTCTCTCTACTGTTTAATCTTTTTTATTTTGTTTTTTATTCACTTTAATGAGAAAAAAGATAAAAGAACAATGAAATAATCTCAAAACAAATTGGTAGAATGGTTATGATAATTAACACAATGCATATTGTTGTCCTCATACTATTCAGAGGACAAGATATAGACCTGATTGATATCTTGTCTAAACAATATTAGTACAACCTTTTATTCTCAACGAAATAAGAAAAAGTACTATATATCTATCATAACTCTCTTCTGTATATATATATATATATATATATATATATATATATATATATATATATATTCCTTTTTTTTTTTTTTGGTGGGACCAGGGTTCGAACTCACGACCTTGCACTTGCCCTCCTTTTTTAAGTTTCTAATACAAGGAGAAAATATTATATGATTATAGGTAGATTTTAAATCAAAGATACAGTATGAGTCATAAAACAAAAAGTATAAGTAAACAATATTCAGAAAGTTAATTAAATATTAATTAATTAAATATTAAATATTTCAAAACAATATTCCAAAGTTCAAATTAAATCATGAGCCCAACTTAGAGGCCAGAATGTTGTGTAACATAGGTACAAATCTAATCAATTCAGAGTATTTGTGTAGTACTTGAATAGGCTAATATATATAAAAATAACAACTAAGAAAAAGTTTCCATCTTGTAGTAAAGAATTACTGAGAATTGCCGGGCGTGGTGGCTCACGCCTGTAATCGCAGCACTTGGGAGGCTGAGGCAGGAGGATTGGTGCGAGTTCGAGACCAGCCTGAGCTACAAAAGTGAGCTCAGGACCAGCCTCAACTGCATAGCGAGACCCTGTCTCAAAAAGACAAAATAAATAAATAAATAAATAAATAAATAAATAAATAAATAAATATAAAAATTAAAAAAAAAAAGAATTACTGAGAATAAAACATAGCATACATACTGGAATGGCAAATATATGACCATAACTGTTAATAGTTTAGCAATAGGATATCACACAAATTTCTAGTATGCCAGGTACATGGACAGGGGCCATGATGCTTAGGGTGGTCAGTCCTTGTGGGACTGAGTACTGCTATTTCCTTGATATTCACCTTGTAGACCCATACAGAATCATGACCCATAGGGTGCAGGAAGAGTCCATATGTAGAATATGCTGATGGAAACATCTTGCTGCTGTATACAAAAGAATAGTTGAAAGACTGCTGTTGTATACTTCTTTTTCTCCTGTGTTTAAATTGTTTGCCCTATTTGGTGGGCTCTTTCCATTCTCCTTCATGGAGTTGTGGTCATTTTGATCCCTCTGTAGAATATCTTTTAGTACACTGTGTAGGATTGGCTTTGTCATCATGAAATTCTTTAGTTGTTCTTTGTCCATGGGGAGGTGTGTTGTATCATTCTGTAGCCAGGACATACGTGACTTCTAGCGAAGGCTACATCTATTGCATATGAAACTTAAACACCCAGTCAAGCAAGAAACAATAACTGGCATAATCCAAAGAAGGAGGTGGTTAAGATAGCTAGCTATATCTAGAAATATAATGTGAGCTACATACTTGTAGAGTGCATTTACTTATCAGTGAAAAAAATTTACTCAGGAGAAAAGAGGTTTCTGTGGATCACACACACAGAAAACCCATTGAAGAAAAAGGCAGATAATTTTTAATTATGTTCCAAGAGAACAATAAATTTTAAAAACATATGGACAGATGTTGAACATTTTAGAATAATTAGAGAACTATCAACTGAGATCACAAATAATAGCTTTTTATGTTGGTCATATTAACAAACTCTTTGAGCCTGTGTTTTCCTCACTGTTCAGGACTAACTTTCTGATGTCCATCATTTGTTCACCTTATTCAATGACACCAAGTCTCTGTTGAAATTATTGAAATGATGGGGCAAATTGAATGGAACTTATCACAAGCTTTATAGTTGTTGACACGAGATGGCTATCTAAGTAGATATTATTAGGCATATTTCATTTAAGTATTATAATTTCCTTCTAAAAAGGATATGTGCACAAAAAATATTTTGGGTTATGTAAAAATTCTTATGGCTATTGTAAATGATATTTTCCATATTATCAATTTTTCTACTTGTTGATCTGTAGAAAGGATTACATAAATGTACATGTGTATTAATAAACTTGCAGTTAATACTACTCAGCTCATTAGTTATTGAAATTTATATTAGTTGTCAAATTATATTAGTTGTTCAGTTTCAACTTCTGTAGCCATTACCCAAATTAATCTAGTCAAACTAAGACATACTATTAGTATGAAATGCACTAGAAATTGCAGAAAAACTGCTGTAACAAGAAAAGAAAAAATGCTTCATTGTTAAATTTTACATTAATTATGTGTTGAAATAATGACATTTTGGGCCCAAAGGAGGTGACAGTGGGCTGGATTCAGAAGAAGAACTAGAGAAGCAATCTCAGATTTTTGCATTAGAACTTCTCCTGGACCCCTCTTCTTCTCAAATGCTTGAATCTCTACTAATACTGAAAACTCACTCCTGTGGTTTACCTAAGAGAAGACATCAAGTATATATAGGGTTGTGATTCAGAAAGAGTCTAGCAAAGCTTTACTTAACCAAGAATTAAATAAGTTTTATATTTTTATTAGAGAGTTAAAATTTCAGTCTGGATGCAAGTGGGATTTTTATAGAATAGAAAATCTCCCATTACTGGAACCTCTTTTATGTTTCCCCTCAAATTCTGTGATTTATTTTTCCCTGTTTTGTTCTTTCAAAATCCTATGATGGTGGATAGACATCCCTCCCATAAATCTGGTGTACAGTTTACTGAGACACATGGAGAGAAATGGGAACAGCAAATGTAAGACACCGTAGGCTTTCTATATGCTCAGTCCAGCGTTGCCCCCTGACTAACAGACCCCTTGAGAGCTACTCTTGCTTAGGTGGGTTGCTGGACTCAGCTCTTCTCATCCAAAGTCAAGAGTACCCATTTCTTGGTCTGGCGAGATAGCTCAGTAGAATAAGCACTTGCCTGTCAAGTGTAACATCCTAAGTTCAATCCCCAGTACTGAAAAAAATAAATAAAATAAAATGAAATATAAAATAAAATAAAAAGAGTACCCATTTCTTCTCCTTAGGCAATACTAACCAAACCTTTATAGAAAAATGAGCACTGCCCATATATTTTCCTCCATCTAGTGCTCCCTCTCTGACTTCCCTTGTGAAACTCCCATTGGCTCTTCTGTCTAGAGGCTACAGGAATCACAAACATGACAGTGCTTATATGAGGGCAATTCACACAACTGGGAATTTATACATTTCTCCTTGCTCCTGTCAGAATCCCAGGCCTCTCTAAATTTCCTCAGGGAACATCTATAAATCTCTGAGTGAGTCTCTCAGGGTTCCAGTCAAGAATGCACGTCCTCACCTGGGTATCTGTTTAGAAGAGTGTCTTGTAGGTTCTGTGACACCCCCCCACACACCCATGTCTCCTCCATCTTTCTTCACTGTTCCTTCTTCTCTCGACGCTTGACCAAAGCCATTCCCCTCGGGCTTGCCCACTTGTGCACTTTTTTCATGAGCTTCTCTCTCCAACAGCCACCTGCCTTCCATCTTGAGAGAGTACCTGGCGTTCAGTCTTAGCTTTGGATGTCTCTTTCCTCTCTACAATGTAAAAAGCTGCTTTTCAGTAGATGATTAGACCAGGAAGCTCTCAGTGCCTCTCCCAAGCCACAAAGTTTGTTTCCTCCTTTCTTCTCTTCCCTTCTTTCCTCAGATTTCTTCCTTTCTTTTCCCCCAACTCCCAAGGTTTCTACAGTTGAGAGAAGGCTGGGCAGTTCATCCAGGTGTGTCAGGTCACCAGGAGGCTTCTCACAGCTTCGGCCTTCTTGAGATCTTCCTTCTGGCTGGCCCTGTTGGTTCTTTCATTCTTCTTTGAACTTACTCTGTATTAACATATCTATATGAATCAAAATAATTACATTTTTTGTAATTATTTTGGGTAGTTGGTATGATTCCATATCACATCTTGAACATTCAACATCCCTTTTTCCTACCACCCTTCCCTCTTTTCCACTTCCTCAGATCCTCTTCCCACAGCCAAAAAAAAGTCTAACGCCCTGTTCCATATCATCTCTCCTTTGTTTTATTATTTAACTTATTTATAGTATGGGTTTTTTCTGCTTTCTTTAGTCTTTTTCCCATCCCATTCATCACATGTGACACAGACTATTTCAAAACCCTGGAGATTGGGCATACAACAGGAACTGCCCAGAAACTGTCAGTTACCATGATTCTGCAGCCATACATGTGGATTTAGAGGTGTGTTGGCTCAGGGGCTCAGTCAGCCCAAATATTGGCTTTGCTGTGCTTCTGTCCAGGCATGCAGAAGTCTGCTTCAGAGAGAGTTTTATTTCCAAACATAGTTGAAGCCTTCTCATGACACTTGTGTCTTGGCTACCATTGAAATGTAAATGAAACTATATTAATGTTTCCCAAATTGAGTGACACAGACAACAAATGCCAATGAGATGCTAATAGGAGTTTTGAAAAGAAGAAAATGAGAGAGAGAGAGAGAGAGAGAGAGAGAGAGAGAGAGAGAGAGAGAGAATCTGAAAGTAAAATGAGTTTGGGAAACACCACAGAGTCTTGGAGAATTATGTATATTAGCTCATTTTTGAAAAAAATCTGTGAAGTCTTTTGGAAAAGAATGCTATTATTTTATGTAGTCAAATTTATTTGGTCACAGATTCTGCTTTTCTTTTAAGAACCTATTAACATTTTTCACGACACATAAGATAAGTTTCTGCTTATCTTATCTTGGGAGACCAGGGAATGTTGCTTTCTCATGGTTCCCTTCCTAATCCCCTACTAAGACAGGCAAAACGAGGACTGTTTTTGTTGCCGTGCTTTAGTTGTTGTCTTATAATTTAACACCATACAATACTATTGAGGGTCTGTTTCACAGTGAGATATATGGCTAAATAGAAATAACAAATGTATGGCTCAATCTTTGGGGTTTCCTGGACCTTGATCGCTTGGAGCAGCTCCTTCCTAATCCCTGCTTTCCTAGCAGGCTCTCAGAAACTGGCACGCGAGAATTGTGTCTCAGATGTAGGTTGGTTCTTCATTAGTCCCAAACTGCCATTCTTCCCCTATGGCTCCAGGCTTTGGCATGCTCATCTTACTGGTCCATTGTTATCTATCTGGACTGCTACTAGTTCTTTTTTCTTCCTAGTCTAAAGTTGGACTTCAGCGAGCAAACACCAAAGCCCAGGGTGAATTCTGCCCGTGACACTTGTGTCTGGATGTTTGAGGAGCCATCCAGGGAATCTGTGGCCCTTCTATGAGTTTCCACTTTAGCTCTCTCTTAATATAGAAAAATGGAGCCCCATGAGATTTGGATGCTGCTCAAATTTTGCACTGAATGTCCTTAGCAGGATCTATCAGAAGACTGAAATTTATGTCAAGTAATTCTGAAGATTGTGTCAAGAACATTTTGGCAGATGCAGTGAGAAAACATGTCTAAGATCAGAGATGAACAGAATGATTCTCCACTCCTATTCCGCTCTGAACTCATCTCCCAGAATTCCAGTTCACTCAAGTCTTCAAAGCACTGATTGAGTGAATTCTGAAGCTATTGTGTAAAAATTCGGGGAACACATGGATGACAGTATAATAGGGAGGGATAAGAACATTTTCTTCAAGTGGGCTCTAAAACTCCATAAATAAAGAACACCATAGACATTTTTACCAAAGCCTGGAGCAAATGCTTTATTATCTAAAATACATATGCCTTTGGTAACTTGGAATACAATTTAGCTTAAAGTTGGAGTCTACCCAGGATCACCCCTTCTATCTCTTTATTCTTTGGAACCTGCCCATTCATATAGTATAGAGCCATAGTCCACACTGCGCAGCTGGGAGGAGCAGGGCAAACAGAAGTTTACAAACATCAGTGACTACACAGAGCTCAGAGACTTTGAAACTGCTAAGCACATACCACCATTACTAGGCATATAACACTACAGTATTACCAATGTATTTCATTAACTCCTTTCTCCAAGATGCTTTCATGATACAGACTGAAGGGTTAATGCCAGTCAGGGTAGGAGTTTCAAAATGTGACAGACTTCCTAGAGAACTGAGTCTGTTTTGGTTTTGGAGCCTCACCCATACCATAGCCCTGGTCATTGGTAGTTCAGCTAACCACAGAGAGCAACCCACAGAGTGGACCTCACACATATTTTCACTGGCTCTTTGTCTTTTCTAGGCCACATGAAACTTCCAAGATCCCTTTGTAGCTTGTAGCATGCCATCCAAGGACCTTGCATTTTATCCCTCTCTAAGGAGAAGACATTAAGGGCCAAATGCCTGGCACTCTTATGACCCATTCGACTGGGATTGTCCACTTACGGCCAGAGTTGACTAGTGCTGCCTCACTTAAGTGTTGATGAAGACACCATCTCCTGTAGGGATATAGCTGTTATCAGCTAGGGAAATGACAGAACCTGGCAGCACATTGGAGTATTACTCTTTTCTGTGAGTGTCAGATGCCTGTCTGCATAGGGAAGAAGTCTTTTCTTCTTTGAAAAGGAGTAGGTTTTCACCAGACTGCCAGAAAGCAAGAATCTGCAGAACACTAAGGGAGGCATAAAGTAAACATCATAAAATTGTAGTATACATATGGAAGGGTATAAAACAAAGTAGATCAATATATTGGACAATGTCCTCACTGTGAGGGGTTTTGCCTTACATTAGCTAAACCTTTCAGTGTTTGCTTTGGCTTAAAGGTAATTATAGATATAAAAAGTTGAATTTAGGGCACTGGTATAGTGAGGTGTGTAGTTTGGGAAAATATCACTATGTGGTTTTGTGGTTCCAAGCTCTGCTGTTCAAAAAAATATTGTTTTGTGAATGCACACTGATCATTGGCTACCTTATGGTATTTTTGAACATTTGCACAAATTTTTAGGATGTGCTTTTTATGAGGGCTTTTCACATTTCACCATCAGGTCCCTACTGCTTGGGTGATTCATTTTTTGAAGTGATTTTGCTTGTAGGAAGCCAGTGGGATCTATTCATATTTTTAGTTTCTCATCAAGCTTTAGCTACTCATTTTTCCTCTCCATGAAATTGTTATAGAGAGACATGTTGTCAATATAGGTTGCAAAATGATGATTTAGTAACACTGTCACTCCAATCTTTATTAGCTATGATGTTTGTTCCATAAAAAGATTTTTTCCACTATAAAATAAGATTTTCATGAAAAGAGGCAATCAGATTAAACACTGAAAGATTAAATAGCCCATTCCTTCCCCATGTCAATTTCTGTAAGTGAGTCATCGCAGCCCCAACACTTTGAAATAGGGAACATCTGTGATGTTCAGACTATTCAACCTTGAATACATAGACTTGAAGATTCTGTTTGGCTCGTTTTGTTCTTTGATGAGATCCCATAGTCCCATTGATCATTCATTGCCTCTTTGCATTTGAAAGACTGAGATTCATCTTTTCTTTTCCCCAGAAAAGAATCAGGCATTCCTTCCAGAGCTTTTGATTCCTTCTAGAAAGTGTTTGTGACAATAACCTGTGGACTGGACATGCTTGTTGGATGACCATTCCCTCTACGTCTTTTCAGTACAGATTTTAATAGCAGAAGATACATGAGTTCATTTTTGTTCTTTCAGCTTATTCTGAAGATTTTTACTTCTTTGAGTTTATATGATCATCTATTTTCTATTACCCCATGAATCTATTTCTAATTGTTAGAACAAAACTTATTTCTTTCATTATACAATAATACTTTTAAAATAATACCGATACAACTAGTATGGAAATCAATGTGAAGAGTCCTCAAAAACCTAGGGTTGGAGGTCCCATTCAACCCAGGATAATTTTCCAGAACAACTGAAAACATCATAGCACAGTGATCTGTATGCACCCATGTTATTATACTGCAATTTGTCATAGCTAAATCTTAGAAGCAACCTAAATGCCCATCAACTGAGGAATGGATAGAAAAGATGTGGTATTTTTACATAATGGAGTATTATTCAGCTATAAAAATGATATTTTTGAGTTAAATGGATGCAACTAGAGACCATACTCTTAAGTGAAATAAATCAAACTTGCATGTGTAAATATTGCATTATCTCCTTGGTGTGTGTGAGAACCTGAAAGAATAAATAAAATCTGAAGGGGAAACAGAATGAACCTGTTCAAAAGGAAGGAATTACTGAGCTGAGGAGGACTGGGGGAAGGAGATATGTATGTTAAGTAGGATGATTTGGAATACTGTACTGTGGATTTCTGTTGGTCTGTGAAAAGGGGCATTTAATCCTTAATTTGCTTACCTTCTTTATTCAATTCTTTTCCTTCTCTCTTCTTATTTTTTGTTGTTGTTTTCTTTCTTCTTCCAGTTTTGATAATGTCAACAACTGGTAATGTCAACAACTAATTTGAAGACAACACTATACAGTGAACAAATACTATGAAATCATTTTTTTAGTGAAAATCTTTGCAGTTTTTGTTTCAATATTATTTTGTACTTTTTAAAATTTAAAAATTAGGCCAGGCTGTGGTGGTGCATGCCTATAATCCTAGTGCTTTGGAGGCTGAGACAGGAGGATAGGTGCAAGTTCAAGACCAGCCTGGGCTACAAAAAGGGGGCTCAAGGCCAGCCTGAGCTGCATAGCGAGACCCTAACTCAAAAAGACCAATAAATAAATAAATAAATAAATAAATAAATAAATAAATAAATAAATGAATGATAAAATAATATTATAATTATAATAAAAATTAATACTAATAATTGCAACTTAATATTTAGAGACATTATGTTCTTTTACTTCTAAATATTTTAATGTATTTTTATAGTAACAAGGACATTTTTATGGATATAGTATAATTTTCAAAATTTTACACTAGTTATGTGTCTACTCTTAATTTCCCATTAAATGTTCAATAACATTCTTTGAGCAATTGCTCTTAATGGCTGCTTTAGAAGTAGTTGAGGGCTAGAGAGACAGCTCAGTGGCATAAGCACCTAACCGTCACCAGCAGGGTCCCTAGTTGAATCCCAAGTAACATGAAAAAATAAAAGAAGTAGTTGAGTCCATTTTTGCTGAAAACTAAACAAAAAAGAGAAAATTTTATCATAAATATTATTGATAAATAATTGATAGTCTTATTAATAAATATTATGTGTGAAATTTTTATATTATTATCTTTAATGGTAAGTAATGCAGCAATTCCAGAAGTCATGTGGTAAAAGTCATGTGATGAAGCTACTTCCTGTAGCAAAATACAGAAGAAGAAAAATAAAACAGTAGTTTCAGCCGGGCATGGTGGCTCACGCCTGTAATCCCAGCACTCGGGAGGCTGAGGCAGGAAGATTGGCGCAAGTTCGAGACCAGCCTGGGCTACAAAAGTGAGCTCAAAGTCAGCCTCAACTGCATAGCGAGACCCTGTCTCAAAAAGACAAAAATAAATAAATAAAACAGTAGTTTGTAAACGGATTACAGAATAAAATGAAATAACATAAAGGTATACTCTAAGTACGTGTTGATTCTAAGATCTGAACTTTGCAATGACTTAGAATCGGAAATTGTTTGAATGCTGACAATGAATGTGAACAATTCCGTGCTTGACTTCATGGAAGTGAGCTCTATCTACAGGCATAGTGAAGTTTGTAGGCAAAAAATACACATATATGTATTGCTTAGGCTTGGAACTGCCCCACCTCCACATACCTCATTTTTATAGGCATACATTTTTCACTACTGCACAATCTCTTTGGCCCTCCCAAAGTTCTAAGAGTCTAAAACACTTTTGGTGCTAAACATTTTCTTTATAAGAAAGAACTCTACCTGAGGTCTAACATTTGACTAACTGTTAACTTTTTAGTTCTAGGAAAAATATAGTGCAAATGTTTCTCCAGTCTGTATAATAACCTCCAGGAAGACCGCTCTAAAAGAAACTGGATATTCTGATGTATCTTTGGATAGATGCCTGAGATTGCCACATCACAGGAATGTACAAGTGAATTTGCTAACTATACTTTTAGATGTTTATCATTGCTACTATTTTATTAACATTCATCTATTTCCCTGTCAGTTCCATGTTAACAGGAACTTCAAAATGGTTCTTTCAATACCTGACGTAGAGTGGAGCAAGGATCAAGTTTTTTCCCTTAGAATAGATATTAGGTGATCAAAGATGTTCTTGGCTAGATTGATTATCACTTCTACAGTTTATAATAGTTAATTTTTATATTATCAGTGAAAAATCCATAGTTTCATGTTTTACATTTTAGTCTATGGTCCACTTTGATTTACATTTTGTAAATGACATGGGGAAGAAGGTACAGTCCATTTTTTTAAAGATTCCACTTGTGGTGCTGTTGAAAGATTATCTTTTCTGTATTTAACTGCCTTGTTAGAGGAGACAAATAGTTTTTAAGTAGGACAATAAAAACACAAACTATAAAATAAATAACCTGCAAGAACCAAGTGTGCTTGGAGTGCCCTGCCTGCCCCGCCACATGGGGCACCCCGAGACAGTGACTGAGACTGGGCACGGTGGTGCGCAGTATAATCCCAGTGCTTGGAAGGCTGAAAACAGGAGGATCACTAAGAGTCTGATCTGTGTGGTGAGACCATGTTTACCATGTACAAACAAAAATAAAATAAAAAACACAACATAATCAAAATTTAGCTTTTCAAAAGATATATTTTCACAGCAATAAAAATGTAAGCTGCGTAGAAAAAATGAAGGCTATGTCTGACAGATGATTTGCATCTAGTAAAGAACTCTTATGATTCAATAATAAGAAGACCATCTTCACCTTTATGTCATAGAAATAATTATATGATACCCATGGGTTTTCCCCACTAGCATATAAACTTTGCATAACTCCCCTCTCCTAGGGTTTCCAGGGCCTGATGATGTGATAGAAATCATCACCAGGATTACTGACCTCCTAACTGATCTAACTTTTTAGTTATTGCAAGAAAGAGATCCTCCTGGGTAAGCATCCAGCTCCTAGGCCTGGAAGGAAGCAGACAGCTGTGTGATGAGTGACTATGAAATTGACTGTGGGGCAGTACTTGAGGCCAGTTCTATAGAAGCACAGCGCAATCCTGTTTAACAGCCCACAGGACATGGGGATATTGGCACAAGGGGCACAGTGGACTGTTTTCTGTTGACAACAATCTGATGTGCTCAAAAGGGGCTCTGAGATCCATATGTGACCACAGAACTACAGAGACTTTAACTTGAGCCTGGAGTAGAGGACACAGCTAAGCCACACTCAGATGCCAGGCGCTGAAAACTGTGTGATGACAAATGCGTAGGACTTTAAGCTATTAAATTCACAATGACTCACTTTGCACGAGAAATATTATTCTATAGTTTTGTTTCCCAATGTGCCAATTCCTCTTTTGAATATGATCTAAACTTAAAAATTCACTTTCAAAGCATAAAGTAAGGGGTAAGGAACAAATAGAATCAATATAGATAAGAAAACAGACCTACTCATGATCTTGAGGGTTAATACCATGGGTGAGAACTGAAGCTGGCATCATGTGAGTGTGATAGGCTACCATTAGCAGGGTGTATCAATGGCAATGTGGTGAACCTATGACACTTGTGCCACAGCAAGCTGTTTGTAGTTTTGAAAGCTCTGCAAGGTTCACCATTACTGGTCTATGATCTTTTTCCTTAAAGTTCATGATCTCAGTCCAGTTATGAGGAAAATACTTGACAAATCCAAATTGACAGACATTGCACAAAACATGTGCACTGGATTCTTAGAGATCACCCAGGTCATGAAAATTATAAATGACAAAAGAAATAATATGCATGAAAGAAGCTGTATATATTTATAAATGCAATATAATACTCTGCACTTGATTCAGAAAAAGAAAAAGAACATTAGTGAAAAACTTCAAACTCAAAGGATGTATCTAGTTCTGTTAAAAACAATGTGTGAGGGGCTGGGGAGATAGCTCCGTGGCACAAGTGCCTGCCTGGAAAGTTCAAGGTAGTGAGTCTGAATCCTGGTCCCACAAAAAAAAAAAAAAAAAAAAAAAAAGTGTGAAAGTTGGGTTTTGGTGTTGAAAGTAGTGTGACTTGGTAATTAACAGAAATTAGGTGAACATTGTATGAAAATTTTCTGTATTATCTTTATAATCTTTCTGGACACTTAAAATTGCTCCAGAACCAAAGGTTTATTTGAAAAAGACAATGTAAGAATGCATTACAGTGTGTAGGCTCTAAAGGACTTGTTTTAATGGTGCTAAGGAAGTTGAGGGAAAATATTTCATATGGGTGAGAAGGCAGAGTAAGATTTAAATACAAAAAATGGAGTACTGAAATGTAAATCTGTCTAGGAAATCAATTTGGCATACTTTGTATTAAAAATTTTAACCACTTCAAAAATTATCTACTGTGATGCCTAGAAGAAATTCTCCATAGCATATTAGCTTGGCTGTTAAATTTGCCATACTTATGTACTATGACTTCTGATTTCAAGATCCTTTTGGATATATAGTTGCCAGACATTTTTCAGTAGAATGTCATTTGTTGGAAAAAATGTACGTATGTTTCAACAATAATATATTAAGTAAAAGTCTAAAACTTAAAGTGATACTTTTAAAAGAACTAAATAGACAATACATAAGTATATGACAAGATTCCAAACATCACTAGTCTTTAAAGAAATACAAACTAGAATAATGAGATGTTTCTAGTACTTGTCTGAATGGCTAAAAGTAAGTGTTCAACCAAACCAAGTGCTCATACGAATACATAACAGCTAGTTAGTATTTTTACCTATTTATGCTGGGAATGAAAATAATTCAGTCACTCTTTCCAACAATTAAAAAATGTTTAAGAAGGTAACCATGTGATTATCATCTAATCCAGACATGTTTACTCATGAGAACTGAAATTAGACCCCTACGTAAAGAATTGTACAACATTATTCATAATACTTTCATTTGTAGTAGTTCAAAACTAGAACTAATTCCAACTTTCAAGAACAGGTAAATAGACAAAGAATTTTAGGTATATAAAAAAATTGAAATAAATACTTAGATTGAAAAAGATAAGAATGAACTGCTGATGCTTGTTTGTAATGAAAAGAAGCTCAAGTAACTGGATTAAATGATAGAATGTAAATCACATAAAAGTTAAATTTTGTAAATTTTGTATGAAATATCCACTGAAACCTAATGGAAGTTCATCTGTCAGGAAAGAAAGTAGAACAGTGGTTGCTGGAATATGAGGCAGCAAAGAATTCTGTGAGAAATTAAAGGAACTAGAAGAAATTTTTGAGAGTGAATGTAACTCTTTCACTTAATTTTATGGTTTTTGCTAGTGTGTGTCTATATTAGGTAAATATGTCAAAATCTTGAGATAATGCAAAATCTTGAGATAATCTGAATACATATATGTGTGTATATATATATATATATATATATATATATATATACACACATATATATATATCATCACCAGTCTTCTTTACCCTATCACAATTGTCAGCTACTCCTGAGGCCTGTTCCAGAGAACTGGATCTTTGCAGGTAAGAAATGTAAGTGATAGGACAGAAATTTTGGCCAATTCATGTACATTAATATTGTTTCACATACATGCTGAAATTATTTTAAATGCCATTAAAATTTGTGTGCATTCTTAAATATTTTTGTATTTTTAAAAGTTCTGTCTACCCTAGGAGGTGATAGGAGCTTCAGCTTTACAGCCCATTTTGCTAGTCATGGATGAGATTTCCCCAGTCAATAAATTGCTAATAGTTTTCTCCAGACATTGCTATTATTGCTAAATTAACACCAGCAATGCTGAGGGAGCTCACAAGGGAAGAATGGGAAGGTAGAGTGGGAAAGTTTGGTCTCAGATGTCTTTTGTGATGCACATTTAAATAAAAGAATAGATTCAAATCTTATGAAATGTTAATCCAACTTTTTTTCCTCCTACTCACAACTTCAAAGTTATGATTGCATTAACCAATAAGAAAGTAGATCTTCCAATTGAAATTCACTGCTTCATGTGAATAGAAAAAAGGGCATCAAATGGCAGAATGACTGGGCAGAAAATATCAGCATAGCATATGAGAATTGTGGAGGATCTAACAAAGCATACCTAAAAAGAACACAAAAACAAATAAATTATGTAAATTAATGGAAGAAAGTCTACATATTTGAATTTGAATTCCAAACTATAGTTCCTTCTAGATTAAGCAGATGTTAGGTTTTGTGTATATTTGTCTCCCCAAAGCCTGTTGAACTGCACTAAGGTGCAGTTCTACAGTTGGTGTTTACTTCATGATCTAAGGCTGGAATTATGGGTCTCAGTACTGCTGGAATTACAGGTATGTGAATGTTACAATAGCCTAAATGTAACATAAGAGAGACAAGGACAGACTTGCTCTCAGTAGCAATTGTTGCTGTTACTCCTCCCCTTTGAACTGGCTGTTTTGCTTCCTTCTGCCACCATGAACTGCTATCCTTGCCACGTGCCAGTTTGCCTTGGAGCCAGTTGGGTATGGACTGAAATTTCCAGCAGCTATGAGCTAAATAAACCTTCTTTTCTTCAGGGTTGGGGTGATAGTTCAGTAGAATAAGCACTTGCCTGGCAAGCACAAGAACCTGAGTTCAAGCCCTGGTTCTGCAAAAAAAAAAAAAAAAAAAGAAAAAGCCTTCCTTTTTTCATTTTTAGTGTCAGATATTTCATCTCAGAAATGAGAGAAGAGTAACTGAGACAGAATGTGGTACTAAGAGTGGGGTTACTATGGTGATACTGCATTGTAACATGACTTAAAAAACTTTGTCATTAATTTGCAAATGTTTTGAGAGAATCAAAGAGATAGCCCTTTATATTCTGTAAGTATATTGGAGACTCTGATTGGAGTCTGGAAAATCAGAATACAGGTGGAAATACTGCCACTTAAGATAAAGTTCAGGAGTCTTCAATTGAGAACTGCATTGGGTACTGGACCTAGGTGCCTTGGCAGAAATTTGGTCCGTACTCTGCTTGTGTTTGTTGACATTGCCTGGGTGAATTAAGAAAAATTTCAATGCAGTATATAATTGGGAAGGTAGCGTAGTTACGGGTGAGAGCTTTTGGTCAGATCTATGTTTAAAATTAAGACTGAAGAGTCAATCAGGTGATAGGAAACATTTGGCCAGTGGAATGACTCTAATGGAACTTTGACAGCAAGGATAAAATAAAGAATAATGTTACTGTCAGGAACAGGACAATGTAAAAATCAACTGAATCTTCCACCTGAAGAGGAGTGCATGTAAGTTGCAGGAGATCCCTGATTTTTAGTTTTGCCATGCTTTGCAAAAATTAATGGGAAATAAGCACTGTGATTGTAATAATTCTTTTAACATTTTGAGTGCCTTTATATGTGTTTTTAATGAGGTTAGTTAACCAAAGTATTATGTTTTAACCTTATAATTTGATCACTCTTTAAAAATTTAGTTTTTTGGTGCAGGAATGAGGACAAAACTTGTGTATATGGGATTGTAATATTAGTGTAAATTTAAGAAGATCAAGACATGTTAACTTTCCACAAATCTGTCACTAGAGACAAGTTTAAGGAAGGTATATGGTTATCAATTTGATCAGAAGTCGATTGTGGTTGATAGCTAACTGGTGGTCAACCTTTTATACCAAGCTAAATTGAACTAGCATGGTGCTGGGTGGAGGAGGCCCACCGGAGGGCTGTTGCCATCAGAATAAAGGCAGAACAGGAGAAAATGCCAAAATGTTGTTAGGGATGCTGTTCTGAAATGCTGTTGGAGCTGTTCGAAGCTGCTACTTCTTTTGGGCTTGTCTGCTGGATGAGCTTCTCATGTTGGCTTTCCTGATGAACACTGGAGAAGTTCTGGTCCTCATCTTCATCACTACTTTCTGGCTCCACAGAGGAACATGCTGCACTGCTTAGCTTTATAGTTTGTCACATTGGCTTTCTTGATGGGAACTTGACTTTCCTTGTTGCTGGAGGAGCTCAGGACCTCGCTGTTGCAGAAGATGGCTGTGGTACTTTTCGGGGAGCTCGGGTGCTTACCTTAAATATTGCTTTCTAGCTCCAGTTCAGATCCCTCAACTTGGTAGCACAGATCCTTCATCCCACTGGCATTGACTTCCTAGCTCCCACCCCTAAACTTGGGGCCTTTCCAGCACATACCCATGAATTGTGCCTTCATGACACTTTGTTGTGGGCTATAAGCCTCCAGTTGGATTGGTAGGAGGCATTACTTTGAGCTCTAGGTCCTCAGCTGGACTCATCAGTATTTACTGCGTGATAGATTTCCTTTACTTGCAGTATATTATTCTTGGATGATTTGTTATAAAATACTGTTACAAAACATGTCCTGTGTTATGTTGTTCACCTTGCAACAACCCTGAGTCAGGACAGCAGAATATAAGTAAAAAGAAAAAAAAAAAAAAGATTTTGCCTAATAATGAAGATAAATATTAATGAGTGTCATGGGGAAAATGGTTGATGACCACGGTAGCTACTGCCCATGTATTAATCTGCATCATTGTTTTCAAGAATTCAGCCATTGAGACAGACAGAAAGGATGCCTACATATTTTCTACACACACAGTTGGTAGGAAATATAAATGAACTAGACAAGTTTAAGGGATCATTAAGTACAAGGACAAAGGCTACCACTTAACCTTTGATTGTATGGCTATATCACACTTATTTATGAAATCTATTGTTGAGCATTTGAATTATTTTCACTTTTTTATTATGCTTTGTATTTATATAGATAGATACAGACTAGATATAGATATAGATATAGACATAGATATAGATAGACATAGATATATACTCACCTTTTGGAGTATATGCTCCAGAAGTGACATTGAGGAATAATACAATAAGTAGATTTAAGCTAACTAGTAATTTATGCTAATTTTAGCAGATAATATCATTATACAAAGAGTTAGGATATTTATGTCTCCATCAATGGGAGGTAAAGATTTCACTTGTTCCACATTATATAGAATGCTTGATGTTTTTACTGTTTTTCTCTTTTTAACAGTTTTCTTCTTTCACTGATTGCTATCTCATGGATTTAGTTTTCATGATTTTGGTGATTAATACAACTGATGCATATTAGCTATTCAATAATCTCTTTTATGGAGTATCTCCTTAGTTATGTATATTTTATTCAAATGGTTTGGCCAACATTTTCTACTGTGTACCTTCTGGAAGTGAGTGTTGTGCTGGACAAAATATTGTAAATATCTTTTTGCATTTTGTGTCTTTGCACTTTCCCTAGAGCGTAATTTGTTGAGCAATCATTTTGAATTTTACTGTAATCTGTGCTGCTCAGATTTTTCCTTCTGGGTAGAGATTTTAAAAGTGTTTTACCTACTTCATGAACATATAACTAAATATTTTACACTTCCTATTGTAGAACACTATTTTGGACCATTTATAATTTGTTTTTCACAGAGGTACCATTTTGCTGGGATTGATTTTAATACATGATGTGAGGTAGGGTTTTAGATTTATTTTCCAATTTAGAAGACTGTGAAGCACCCTGATTAAAAATGATAAGACCTACACTCTAGGTCTGTTTATTATTGGCTTCAAGTTTATCACATGTAGTATTGACATTTTGCTTTTGATGCATACTTTTGAATCAGCAAGGATTCAACTGCTAACTCTGTATGAGTTCTAAAAATTGTTCTTCTTACATCTTCCATGTAAATTTCTGTCAGAATTCATTTTTTTCCAGTTCTGTGACACTTCATCTTTTAAGCGTACAGATTGATGTTCTACCAAAATGCAAATTCAGCCACTAACCAGTTTCTCGGTAGTTTCATTTCCTTCCTTTGTGAACTTTGTCTCGTAAGTTCTAAAATCCTCATCTTTCTCAAACTCCAGTGTCTGTTTCCTCCACCCATCAGATTCCCAAATGCTATTAGAAGTCCTTTCTTTATGTTGTATTCTGTAGGTTACTTATTGGCTGAATGGTCAAGTAGAAGTCAAGCTTACCTTGTTTCCTTTGTCTCAAGGATTGGTCAAAGCTGCTTATTTTCTAAAGTCTGAAAATAGGTGATTGTATATTTTGCCCAACTTCCATATGTTAGTAAAGAGTGGTTAATTGCAGATTGTCTTACTACCTCTGGACCAAAAGTGCCACTCTAAATGTATGTGTTTTTTAAATATACATGTACTTAATGATTGTTGAATTGGTTGTAGTTCTCTACAGGAATGAAATCGATAGAAAATTATTGATTATAATTTGTATATTTATGCAAGGGCATTTATTAGGTTGTCTTACAAGATAAGAGGTAGGAAAGTCCTGTGTGCAGGAGAGCCAGAGGATCCATCGTTTGTTCAACCTCAGAAAAATGAAAGCTGAAGAGCTTCCTGGGTCAATGATGTAGCACCAGACCAAGGTTGAAGGCCTGGAAGCTGAAGAAATTTGAGCCAGGGTACAATGTTTGAAGACCATGGCAGCAAAGAATGGGCCCACTCAAGAGACTGGAGATTTTCAAAGTGAGCACATGTCCTTCTTACCCTTTTTTTATTTCATCCATGCTAGAAGACTATACTGCTGGTCCCCAGGCAGTTAGGGTGGGTCTTTCTCTCTCAGCTCACTGGCCTACAAGTTAAACACGACCAACACAATCAGAACTGTGCTTTGCTCATCTACTAAATGTTTCTTGTCCAACCAAGTTGATTCAGTCACCCTATCTTTTATCCTTTTTTATCTTAAATTTACTCATTCAAGTTCCTAGACATACACTAACTTCAACAGAAGAAAATCACTTGCTTTGCTGCCTTCGGTGAATTTATTCTAGGGAATAGTGGCCTGAATATGTAACTGGTAGATGTACAGTGTCTATTTGTTCTGAGCACCAGTGTAAATAAAGTCCCTTTTGCTGCTTGTACTTTGGCTGTCAACTTGTGTATTAGCTTTCAGTATCTCTGTACATGGAGAATATTGCCAGTTCTGAAACTCTTTAAGATGCAATCATATGCTTCAAGGCAGAATAATAAATCAGGCGAATTATTTGGTAACCATGAAGCCTAGAAAATATTGATATTAGCAATAAATCTCACAAAACTAATAGAAATATAATATAATTCTACAATGAATAGCCTAAGCTAAATTAACAGTGCACCACAATGTGGAATTTCACTAGATTATATTGAAAATGGTTTTGTTGCATATAGACAATGAGACACTACCTTACAACAAATTAAAAAGTCAAGTAGACTTTGAGGTATGACTCATTGTCATACTGATAGATTATCCTTTGTTCATAAAACTCAGTATGATTGATATTTTTTCAATGAATATGATAATTTCATGTAGAAAATGTCACTATTTTTTAATCAAGTACAGGGTCTCACTATGCGGTTGAGACTCCTAGTGATCCTCTCTCTGCCCCACCCCCCGCACTGGCATTACAGGTATGTACCACCATGCCCAGTTTAGGGGCTGGTATAGTGCACCTAGGCTTTCTGGGCTGGGGCAGCATGTGGTACCTGGGATTGAATTCAGATCCTTGTGCTTGCCAGGCAGGCACTTACACCACTGAACTATCTCCCCAGCCCAAGAGTCACAATTTTGAATGCATCATTAAAAGATTTTTTAATTGTACACACTCTACAAAAACCTTTTTATAAATACTGATGTGCAAAGCATCATTTCAAGATGAAATTACCTGGCGCAAACAAGAAACACAACAACCAGTGGATTTATATTGTGACAGTTTTTTGAAGTTGAATAAACAAAGTCATTAGTCTTTTTTAAGACAAATTCTATGTGTTACTAGTAATGTCTATCATATTTTTAGTGTGCTCTTATAATAACAGAATATGTATTATTTATTATCCTTTTTTTCTGGCTTTTTTAGCTCTAATCATTTTACATTATTTTATACAGTATGTCTAAATTCAATATTAGAGAGATTATGATAATGATTTAATGATATCAATATCAAAATACTGTATTTGAGCAATATGAGCAGATATCTTTTTAGCACTTCTAAGATTTTTATTACCATCTCAGAAATTTCGCTTATTATTAAATATCCAATTTGACTAAATAATGTGAGTCACATAAAGAGACAACTCCAGTTTAATAGCTCTAATAGCCCATATTCTCCACATGTGTCCAAATTACGTGTAACATTAAAACACTGAATCTGGTTCTTAAGATACACATTATGGCAGAAGCCAGGAGCACACGAACATCTTGTGCAGCACAGGCATTTAGCATAGACGCTTACAGCTCAGAAAGAGCACTGTGCAAACATTAATACAGCCTGCCATTTGCCAAGGGAAACACTTTTGTGAGGCTCATTAATTTAATTGGTCCCTGTCATCTAGTTAAAAGAGAAGAGAAGAACATTTTCTGACAGAACCAAAGATGGTTAAAAGTCCTAATAGAATGTGCAGCACTTCAGAAATTTCCAAGTTGGGAAGGAAATTGAATTCAGCATTTTGCACCACCTGCCTTTCTCCTCACCCTCCCAACCTCTCCTACGGTGAGTCATAACATTTCCAACTGCAAAGGAGTTTGAACTGTTAAACATGAAGAGCTGGCACTAATGAATCTTTTCCTCTTAGTTGCATGTCAATGCATCTTCTCTCTTGAGAAATAACTTCAGTTTGTATCATTTTCACTGTGAATGTGTTCCTAACATTTCTCCAAGCAACAATCCTGAGACTGAATGAAATCTCGCTGTCTTTCTCTGACTCTCTCTCTCTCTCCCTCTCCCTGTCTCTCTCTGTCTCATCCCTCTTTCCCTTTCCTTTTCCACTCCTTCCTCCTGTCCTTTCCCTCCTCTTCCTTCTTCCTCTCTCTCTTCTTCTCTCTCTCCACCTCCCACCGCTGGATCCTGTGCAAGCTCAGGTCTTTCTTTCCACATAGTCTGTGTTCTCTGAGGTATAGGCATAGGTGTATTATGTTCCCATCTTGAGATGGAAGAGTCAAGGAACACCCTAATGGATTATCTGCTTCTTGTCTTCTTAGTCCTTTAATGTTGTGCCACATTCCTTTGGGAAACAGTGATTTCATGCTCTTCCTGGGTCTTCTGGAGCCTACCTCAAGGAAGAAGAACTATAGTAGGTATCCTGGGCAGTGTTTGGTGCTCCATTTGAGGAATATAATTTTTTTTTAAGTCCTGAATTGACTTTGCCTCGGATAAACTCGCTTTGAGACTTACTTGCCTGGCAGGGGCCTAAGAAAACTTCTGCTGTCTAAAATAACTCTTTGCAGGCCCCTTCTTGTTCCATTTCTGAATCATGATCGCATGAGCTATTGTTGTAGTTTGTTGAACGTGTAATTCCTCATGGAACAGTGGTCAGCCATTTGCAGATATGATCAAAATCCTGACTTCTATCTGTACAAACCACAATGGATTTTTATGTAACTAAATGTTCAAAAAAAAAAAAAAGAGAGAATGCATTATATAAAAAAATATAAAATTATAATTCCAATAACCTATAGTGTGTTCTGAAATACAGCCATGCTTAACTACTTATGGATTTTTTGTCCTTCTTCTTATGATGTATATGCAGAATGGAATGGCCAGAAGAGGGAAGGCTTGAGCCTAAGATCTAGGTCCAAGTTAAAGGCGCCTAGAGCCTTTGCTCTAGGTCTGAATTTTTCATATAAAAACTTTAGCACGCTACACTTACATAGCAGATGGAAAAGCAAGAAGTCTCCATCAGTTCCACCTGCATCTTGTTTGCAAAGGAGCTCTATTTATGAGCAAGGAAGCATTTCTTTGAGATTTAACAGCAAGGTTCTAAGTGAATTCCCAGGAAATGAAAGTGAAGTAAGAACAGCAGGCAACAGATGTCCGGCCATTCAACACCATCTTGCCTTAATTGTTAGCAGTGAGAAAAGTTACCTGTGTTTTTAAATTTCTTTGTGACTATCAAGTACAAGTGTTGCACAAATAATGCCTAATGGAAATGCACATCGACACTTATTCTATATTCCATATTTAACCAGTTGAGAATATCAGGCCCGGCCAGATAGCTCAGCAGACTAAAACACCTACTTAGCCAGAATCAGCGATCGAGGTTCAATCCTTTGTTGTGCCTTGCCAGCCCCACTCTAGGGCACAAGACAGTGATTGAGACTGGGCACAGTGGCATGCACTGTAATCCCAGTACTTGGGAGGCTGAAAACAGAAAGATCACTACCAGTCTGAGCTGCATAGTGAGACTCTGTATACCCTATACAAAATACATTTTTAAAAAAAAAAAAAAAAGAAACTCTATGTGGAGTACTTCAAATCTTGCAGTAAAAACCACTATGTTGTCCAGTTTTTCAGATATGGGTTAGGTGGAACAAAAAAAAAAAAAAAAAGGTTGCCTCAAACTAGAAACAAAGCTTTTCTTGGACGGAAAGATTGCAAAATCATAGTCAAGTTTATCTGGGCTGGTGGTGTAATTGCTTTTTTATGGAAAGAACTTCCAACAAATTTGCTCCATTTTTTGAGCAATCCAGGTGCAGAAGTAGACTCTAAATAGGGAGAGGGGCCCCATTATGGTTTGTGTATAGGTGTCACCCCAAAGCCTCACGTAGTCATGGGGCAACTTCTGTAGTTTGTGATTGCTTATTATGGGAATGGATGCTGCGCTGCCCCTGGGGAAGTTAATTTGCCTTTCAATGTAAGGAAGGAAGAGAAGTTAGCTGCTTGAGCTGCTGCTACTCCTCCTTTGCTTTTGCTCTTAGCCACTGCTGCCATGAAAGTTAGCCCTCTGCCATGTACCACTCTGCTTTGGGGCCAGTTAAATGTGAACTGAAACCTCCAATAACTGTGAGCTAAATAAACCCTTCCTGCCTTCCTTCCTTCCTTCCTTCTGGGTGTTTTGTCCCAGCAACAAGAAAAGAGTAACTGAGACAGGCCTGAAGCCTGCTGAGGGGGTTCTGATGATCCACAGTCTAGCTTTGATGATGAATGAAAATTTCCTACCACTGATGGGTGTTGTAACAGAAAATAGAATTGTTTTGAATAACTCAGGTGGAGACTACAAATCCATAGCTAATCAGTGAAGGAGGAATTAAAAGACTAAGCCAATTGTTGATTATAAACAAGAAAGAAAATAAGGCACAGCAGAAGAGCTGCTTCCTGAACCAAAAGTTCTCAATCTCTTCCCATGCAGGAATATTTTCAAGGGCCCCTTTAACCATATAAAGGAACCACTTGCAGATAAGAATTTATTAAGAGATGCCTTGATAATACTCTTTCAAGTGTGGCCACATCCACAAATAGACCTAGCTGGATCATAAAGTGGATGTACAACAAAGCAGGGCATTTTCTTGTAAGTGTGGGAAAAAGATGTAAAAATAGCTGTTCTAATTAACCAGAAAAGCTACCAGTGTCCCCTGGATAAGGGCAGTTAATCAAAATAATATGGCTAATTTGGTGCATGTTTTAGCTAATATAGAATGTACAATAGAAACTTTTGCTTAGTAGCAACTAGAGAGTATATTATAGGCAGCTGAGTTGGAAATATTCTAGGCAGTCAGGTGGGGCCAGGCCTCAGAAAGAGCCAGAATGCAAGGCTGGATACCTTGCACTGTAAGAGAGACAGACACTCCCTCTGTGGCCAAACCACAAGACAAAAGATCAAACAAATGCATACATCCCTAAAGATAAACATCCAGGATTGATATTCTAAATAGATCTCTCACTTTGAGGAACTATGGAATAGTCACCAACCCAGCCCTACAAGTAAAGCCCTTGCTCTGCATTCTTACCAGCTTGTTACAAGACTGGCTTCCCTATATGGTCCTGGATTTAATTCACTTTACCTGAGCAATTGTGCTTATAGCCTTATTAGTTGACCATGGTTTTGTGCCACTTTATGTGTGAGTTCCCATGTTTCTCACTTTAGACCCACCTCATCACTTGTTTTTGCTCTAGAAAAAGCAGACTCCTGGAGCGACCCATTCAAGGCACTTTCTGTCCCTCTGTCAGATAAGAGCTTCCTTTCCCTCTGTAGGTATATTCTGCTCTTAACCTCCATTGTTCCTGAAATTTGCTCTGGTTTTATTTTTTTATTATCATTTTTAAAATTTTTATTTATTTGGTACAAGGTCTTGATACACTTTTCTGATTCATAGTGACCCTCCTGTTTCAGCCTCTCCAGTATTGGTATTACAGACATGATCTACTATGCCCAGTTTCAGTGGTCAGCCCAGCATGTTTTCCCAGGGATTGAACTCAGCACGTGGTACCAGGCCCACTCTTTGGTTTTAGAGAACACTAACTCATCCAAGGTATCTTTAAGGCTGGGAGTTTCATTCCCCTATCACAAGTGGACTGTGTATATGGCCAAATTCAATGAGTTCAGTGGTATCTTAATCTCTAGAGAAAGACTTGCCCATGAGAGAAATACAAAATAGTAGAAGAGCAAGACTAGGAGGAATGTCTGTGACCAAGAGCCGTAGAAACCCTGCCCTCGTGGGGCATAAGTTCACTATTAATGTCTTATTTTACTAGCTTGATACGATCTGAGTGCTAAGTTAAATTTAAGTTGAAATTTATCAAATGACCCTGGGTGTGGTGACCATGCTAAAAATCTCTCCACTCTGGAAGATTGGTATGAGAATTTAAAGGCCAGACAGAATCATCCACCAAGATTTTATTTCAAAAAAAAAACGAAAAGGAAACAAATGCTAAAATTCTATCCCATATATGTGAAAAGTTGAAGAGGTGATTGATAGATGTACTACAGGTAAAATATTTTTAATCTATGATTTGTTGTAGGGGTCTCCATCATAAAACTAATAATCTGTGAGGAAAAAAAAAAAGTTACTTTTTCTCATGCACCCAGAAACCTTACAAGGCCTCCTTTTGAGCAAATATGCTTTTTGAAAAGACTGTCAAGTTTTTAAGAAAACAATCATGAAGTCATTCAATCAACACATTAGAGTTACAAAATTAAAAGGAAAAAGGAAGAATAAAATCATAACACAATATATCTGATTTCATAAAATAAAAATCTTAAGTCTCATTCTACTCCAATTTAAAGTAGACAACAAATTGAGTAGGCTAAGCTTTTAAAAGAGATCCTCAGAAGCTGAACCTATTAAAGCTAAAAACTTGGAATTTTCATGTTTCTATAACCAGGTGATCTGACTATTCTCAAAATTTATTGACCTGAAATTATGTAAAAAGAGAAAATAAACATATTACCTGACCTTTCCTCATTCGTTACATAGCCTTCCTGCTCTTACATTTTCATAAAAAAATTTAATGTATTTAATTTTCAATATTTTAAAATATTACATATTTTAAAGTCTTAAATTTGCATTTTATTTGTCATTATGTGAATATTATGTTTAAAGATTGTTTTGCTCTAACATTGCTTCTAGAATCATAATTCCAGAGTTAAAAAAAAAACACATTTTATTTTAAGGATAACTTGATTGTTATAAATTTTTGAAATCATTTTCTTTAGCTGATGTTTGTGTGAATAACTGCTTCAGAAACTCTCTAGACTCTGCTCGTGATATATTTTCTGTGTATCTCCCTCCCCTTAGTGCTGAGCAGGCCTCCTCCATGTATGGATTTGTTTCTGTACATCAGAAGAACTCTCTATCATTATGCATATGACACTTCTATTTTTTGTGAATGTCTTGTAAAATTCAATCACTCTACTACAAATCTTTTTATATTTACATTCATTTCCATTTCGTATCAATTACTTTTAACTACTATTTTCTTAACACATTTCTATATATTTACTTTTAAGATTTTACAACAAAATTTTCCTTTGATTTTGTGTATGTCTCTTTACTATTTCTTCATTTTGGGTTGTTTACAATCTATAGTTGAGGTTACTTTCTTGAGATCACTTTCTTATGATGAACATTGTTTTTATAATTCATTGAAGATTGAAGTTTTTATTTGTGTAATTCTGAATCTATTTTAGTCTTTTTTATGCGATATGTTTTATTTTTTCCTAAGTCATTACACATCAATGAGTTTTCATATACTTGTGGATTAAAATTCATTGATATCAATTATATTTTCAAAGGAATCCTCATTGCTATGCAATTTTGTGATAGCATCCAATGATCATATAGAAATTACTGGTTTACTGTGTCCTGCAAATCTTTTAAAAGGTACCACATTTTATAATCCAGTATCAAAATGGTCACATTCATTAATATCAATGGCAATCATTTTTTCATTACATTTAATAAGAGAAAACAATGAGACAGTTTCAAAATACATTAGGACAGCCACAATAATTAATATAATGCACATTGTTGTCTTCACAGTATTTTTCAGAGTGCAAGAAGAAGACATAATAACTTTTCTAAGCACCACTGATGCAAATATTTCTTCTCAATGAACTAAGAGAAAGTAGTTGTATGCATAGTACAATATTCCACAATAGTAGTGGGTTATTGGCAGAAATAGCAATGTTGGAAGATGATGACTTGAGCCTTTTACAGTTCAGCATACTAATCTGCCTTTACTTTTCATGCCTTGTGGTTAAACTGCTGGCTGGTTAAGGCCATGTTAAAGCAAGACCTATATAACAAAACATGTATCTTTTGTATTTGACAAGGTCCATCAAAACTCCTCAGGATTTACCTTGAAACCATGTACAGCATTTTGTAGAACTTTTGTCAGTGTCAGCTGTCTGGATGAGTCATGGCCATTGCTCTGCCAGTTTGCTGTGAAAGCCTGAGAGAATGTTTTCTCTCCAAGTGACTCTCCTTAGGCACACTATACGTAGTCAGTCTCTTTCCACTGTGACCCCATCATCTCCTTGAACAGAAAATTTGGGACACTACTGAGTTATAGGATGTTACAGTGCAGGTTCTCTTATGTCCTGAGTCCTCACTGACCTTGAAGGGTAAGCCCAAAATATTGGCTATCCTTTTAGCCTTTTTTTTCTCTAATATTTTGACCTGCAAACTTAAGTTGTTAACCCTCCAGAAAAGAAGCTTAGTGATAGTGTCATTCTATATCATAAATACTTGAGCTTAACATCACTCTCTTTGTGAATTTCAAATGCCTTAGACTTAACATGGAATGGGTAATTTCAATCAATCTTCGATATTCTAATAAAACTCTATAGAACATGACAAAAAAAAAAACCTATTATACACTCTTACACAAAAATTTGGAAATCTAAGCATATACAAATATATAGCAGTTCAACCCAATGGCATTTTCCCTTGTCTTGTATTCTCTTTTATTACCCTTTATGCTTTCTTTAAAACAGACATTTACTTGAGAATATGCCAACAAGTGAAATGACATTCGAAGAAGCACACATCTAAAAGACCAGAATGACAGGCATCCCAAGCACGGTTTTAGTATTACATATTGCTATCCTCAGCATCAAAAGACTGTTGGAGGTTCTTAGGGCCATTGTCTAATTCATCCTGTGTATAAAAGTGCATGGTTTTGCCCCTGCCATCTTTCCTAACTTTTCTACTTGTTCTCTCTTCATTGTTTAACCCTTAAGTTCTTGATTTCCATTTAGCTGTGTTATACCTTTCCATTTTTATTTCTTTTGCGTTCTTACACTAGGGAGACTATATGATAGTCCTACACATGTGGGTCTGGTTTATCTCACTTCTGGGTATATCTTCAAGATGCATCCACTTAGGTATGAAGGCTTTGAGTTTATCATTCTTTATAGCTGAGTAATATTCCATTATATAAAAACATCACATCTTGACCATGAAGTCAAGAAGAGTGTGGAGAAGAGTGCTTTCAGACCTCCATGAAACCAAATTCCAGCACAGAGTGCTATACCACACAAAACTCTCTTTCAACTGTGAGGGAGAAGAGAAATACTTCCATGAAAAAGAACAACTAAAGAATTTCATGATTTCTAAGCCAAGCCTACATAGCCTACTAAACATATTTTAGAGAGAGATGAAAATGAAATGAACTCCATGAATGAGAACAGAAAGAACCTACCAAATAGGGCAACTGATTAAGCACAGGAGAAAAGGGGTAGGTAAAAAGTATGTCAATCATTAGTCAATACATTTCAATTATAACTATCAATGTAAATGGACTTAATTCTCCAATTAAAAGAAATAGACTGGCACTGTGCATTAGGAAGCAAAATTCAACAGTACGTTATATACAAGAAACACACTTTATTCATAAAGAAATTCACAGACAGAAACTCAAAGGATGAAAAGTATATATATTAAATGTCCCAGCACCTCAGAAAAAAGCAGGGGCAGTAATCCTGTATTTATTCATTTATATTATGGCCAGCTCAGCCTGCCTTGGGGGTGGGGCTGGAGCAGCATGTGGTGGCAGGGATCAAACAGCGGTCCCTGTAGTTGCCTAAGCAAGTGCTCTAGACCGCTGAACTATCTCGCCGGCCCAAAAGTCATAATCCTGTTTTCAGACAGTCTGAACTTGAAACCAAGATTGAACAAACATAATAAAGGTTTATGCTTTTCCTGAGCTGAAAAGGCTAGTTTTATTCAATTATTTATTCACCCACACTATGGAGAAATCCTTCCATGTCTTGAGCAGTTCAATAGCATTATTTTGAGCTTATTTGGATTGAAGAAAACTGGGTTGTACCTATTCCACATAAACCAATTAAGTTTAAATTGCATTCACCATATTCATTATAGATTTTGTTTGGCATAATTAAATCAATTAAACTTATAACACACTTATTCACAGAAGGTATCAAGAGAAAAGAACTAAAGAAAACTGTTTTCCATTCACTTGATAGAGTCTTCAGCATTTTTAAAATTAGTTTAAACATTACCAAAATTAATTTAGTGCAATTAAAAAGCAGGGAGAAGTTACCCTGCTCTCACCTTGAGTAACATCAGCACTGTGGACTGGTGACATACTAATGAGATGTTTTTATGACATTTATCTCAATACACAGTGATCCAACTTGAAGTTCTAAAGACAAAGCTATGGACACAATGAGAGTTCAAATGCTAGTTGAAGATACTAATAATATTATAAGAATGAAAATTTTTAAAAGTGCCACACATCTCTTAAGGAGTTGCAAAGTATGTGTTACACACAGGCAACTCTGTCTCTATGGTGAAGGCAAAAGCCTTGGCTAATTTATAGGAGGCAGAATTCAAGGAAGTCTTCATGTATCAGTACCCTAGCAGCCCATAGCCACTGTTTGTTCATTGGTTTGTCACCAAGACTTAACCTCTAACTTTGTTATATACTGCATTCTTAGAGGGCCCATGTGTGAAGTAATAAGTGGTTGTAGGGGAGAAAGCATCAACTCTTTCGCCTGTCCCAAGTTCTCCAGCTGGAGCCCAATAAATTGAGTTGCCAAGAGAGATGCACAAGAGAAAAACAAATATAATTCATCAGTACATTATGAGTATTGAAAAGTTTGGTTTGCAGTTGGGCTTAATTAGCATTTTAGCAAAGAAACAGAAAATTTGTTTGAAAGTGACAAGACAAAGAAAAAGGACATTAAATCTCCAGGGGCAACCAACTGTGGGAAGGTGGTCAGGGGAAACTAACAGTAACCAAGGGCTGGGCAGTAAGGCCTCTCCTGCGGAATCCTTGGGTGCTGTTTCTGGAATAAGAAGATCTGGAGTGTTTGAGGTGATTGACTCCTGGCCTTCCTGGAAGAGAGCAGAGGAGGAGGAGAGTAAATGTACATTCTGCTTTAAGGCACATGGGAGCATGGCGGAGAGCCTTTTTGATGCTTTTTAATTGCATCTACCACTTAAGTAATTCTTATATCAAATGGCATATTTGGGGTGACATGTTCTGACTCCCTCCAGGGATTCACTCATTATACTAACAGATGCACATGGAACATCACCAAGACCCCTTAATAGGACACACTGTTTAAAAAGCAATGAAGGACTTGACTAAGGTAGAGTACATGAAGATACATATTTGGATCTGTCTTTGAAATTTTCATTTCTAAACAAATTCATACAAAATTTGAAATAAATGGGCAGAAATCAATGGAGAGTGATTCATTTATCTTAATACTTCAGTATAAAATAAAGATGAAGCAAGTTATCTAGTCCTTATTTTAAAAGTTCTAGGTGGGGAGCCCTGAGTTACCAGTATAAACTCTGAAATGACATTGCTTTATGACAGTGGCTTATGTGCAAGGAAAGAGAAGCTAAGCCTTTGGTGAAAATGTCTGCTACCCTGAACACTACTATCCCTCACAGATCTACTTGTGAAACTTAAGATGATGTCCAAGCAGAATTCTCAGACCCAATAACCTTCCTGACCCAGGCTGGATAAAGAAAAGCCATTCTCAGATTAAAAAAAAAAAATACAAACAGCAAATACAAATACTAAGAGAGTTCATCATCAGTGGTCATTTGAGATTCAAATCAAAACCCTTAAATTTCATCCCCCCTCCCCAAATGAAGGCTATCATCAAGAAATGAAATAATAACCAATGCTGGAGGGGTTGTGGGGAAAAACAGAACACTTCTCCACTGGTGGTGGGAGTGTGGATGATTGCAACCACCGTGGAAGTAGAAAAATATGGATTCCTCAAAAATGGAGGATCCCAGTTTTAGAGATCCCATTCCATTCAAATATCCCTCTCCTGGGTATCTTCCCAGAAGAATTAATAGCAACAGAGTACAGCAATATATGTGCATCCATGTTTGTAGAAGTGCTAATAGTTAAATCTTGGAAACTGTGATGCTTATCAACAAAGAAATGGATAAAAAGCAGTCTTTTGTGCAATGGAGTACTACTCAGCCACAAAGAAGGATAAACCCAAGACATTTATAGGCAAATGAATGTAACTTAAGATCATAAGCGTAAGTGAAATAAATCAGAATCACATTGTGGTTTCCGCACTCAGACATGATTGCTTTTGTGGAAGGCTTTGTGGTCACATATCCTGGATCGGAGGCCTAATTGTCCCAGGTGAGATAGATAGATAGATTGAATGATTGATTTTCGTATTTTATGGAAGGGTCTACATGGTGTTCAGGGTCTTACTACCTCATAACACTCATAGTGATCTGCCTATTTACAGCCTCCCAAAAGCTGGGATTACAGGCACATGCCACCATGCTCAGTCTCAGTTGCCATCTCAGCACGACCCCGGGGTCGGGGCTGGCACAGCAGCCTGGGGATCGAACTCCTTCTTTCTTTTGGGTTAGGCTATCTTCAGGGTCGATCTGACTGGGATTGCTCCTGCAGATGCTTAAATCACTGAACTAATTTACAAGCTCTCCTGACTCAAGATACGTTAGGAGACTGGACATATCAACTGCTATTGACCAGTGTGCACATCCACCTGGCTTTAGGAGAGCGCTTGATGACTGGCACTCTCCCTGGCACCAGTCAGTCACGAGAGCCATGTGTGTGACTGTGGTTGCTTATCACCTTCTCTTTTCCTGAGCAGCTCTTTCACCAAGAGGAGAGACCAAGCGTGAACTTGTAGTTCTCCATGCTTGCAAAATAGATCTGTGTCTTCAGAAGTGCTTCTATGAGATCCCAGCTATAGCAAGTGGACTTGAGGGCTGCAGGTGGCTGTGCAGACCAGCAGTGCTGAAAGGGCAAGGGTAGAAGCCAAAGCGGGCAGCACGAGGGAGAAAGAAGATGGCAGGCCATTTGTTCATTCTCCATGTTTCTATAAAATCTTCCATTCTTACCTCTGAGTGACCTCTGGAGAGACAATGAAACTTGGCAGGGATGACACCAAGGGAGTTTAAAAGAACTCTCATTAGTTCCTCTTTGGTTCAAAAGGAGGATTCTAGCTGCTGCGCCAACCACCTCACTAGATGTCCCCGCTGGCCAGGCCTTGGTGCAGATGCTATGCCCTGTGTCTGGCTCCTTGTTCCCAGCCACTCATGGGCTGCACTCCTCAAGACTCTTCCACAGCTTCCCTATGCTGCCTGACAATTTTGAGGACAGTGAAATAGTCTGGGAAATATTTTTCTAATGTTTTAGAACTTACAGGAACTCTGATTAATGTACATTCCTGGCAAGAGTTAAGTTTCCAAGATGCAGTACTGCCAGTATACATAATTTTTGCCTATAATGAGATTCCCCAAATGATTTTTATATAAATAACTGCTCCTTTAGAGAAAATGATGACAGAATTTGCATCTAGACTTTTGTTCAATACATCACCTTTGTTGATAGATAATTTTAAAGCTAGCGTTATGTTTTCTAATACAAAATTTAAACATTTTCCTTTTTTTTTTTCTTAGTATATGAATCCTCTGAGAGGATATTTTGTTGTTTGTTGCACTACAGCTTATCCCTTCTTACTGCTGGGCGCATAAATCAAATCAAGTAAATCCTATCTGCATTAGTGGTCTCTCTCTTGGAAATATTTAATAATAAATAATGACCAAGTAAGACTCAGTGAACAAAGCTCTAAGCGATGATTCTCTAAAACTCACAGAGATGATAAAATGCTAGGGATTCTGGTAGGACCTAGAGAAGAGCTTTAAGACAATAAATTTTTGAAGATTAAAATTCATCAACTTATTCCATATGTCCTACGTCCCAGCCACTATTTTGAATGCTTAAGATGAGCAAGAGCTGTCAGACCTGTAAGGAAAGCCAAGGTCAGAGTGTAAATGTAGACTATGAGCCTCAGAGGTTTTCCATTTGCTTTCTCAGTAAGAGCCCCACAGGGTCATGTCTTCCACTGTTGCTTCTTTCCACATAACTTTCCTCACTGATGCTTTAATGTATCAGCAGGATCAACTTTGACTGAAATGAACAGGGATTGTGGTTTAATTATCATTTTATTTCCAACAGTGGCTAATTTTTATAGCTGTTTGAAATTTTGTTTTTGTAAATGTATGTAGCGGAGTATGAAAAGTTAAAATAACCACCGTTTTTGTGGAAAATCTAATTTATTTTGCATAAATATTGTATCTTACCTGCTCAGTGTTCATTTAAAAATACTTCTGCATTACTCTACCACATTCTTAATTAAAGCATAAGCATAAAGAATTAACATAAGGTAAAAATATTACCAGCCACTCACTTATTTTTGAAAGGTGGTCACAATGGTACCCCACAGCTGAGTGCCATCGAGTGACAAAGTTATTATTTTTCCCATCTCATCCTTTTTCTTATTATTGTCAGACATTTTTATATTACTCATACTATTGCCCAATAATGCATTGCTGCAAATTTGGTTTAAAACAATACTTTTTGCAGCTATTCAAGATAAGAGAATAATCATTAGACATACTGCACTTAACCATTTGGAATTATGTTGCTACTTCAAGAAATTTATCACGGTTTGTATTAAAGGCTTAACTTATGAGTTTTCTCTTGCTGTGAAAAAGTATTTGTTCATTGCTCTGGAAATTCAGCAGTCTGAGAGCAGAACTTTGTATTAACAGTTTCCTTTCTGTAACATCAGTATCTTCAGGGGGGATAACTTTTGACGGACAGTGTGCTTTATTTTATTATGTTTTAACTTGAAAATCTTTTTTTAAGCAAGACTGATATAGATTATTACTTTTATCAGTGCAAAATGGAATTATACTTTTTAAGGTTTCTAATACTAGGATAGAATATACCACATCTTATAAGTAGATTGTAAGTCAAAGATACAATATAAATAATAAAAAATGAAAATTAAACAATACTAAAAATTAATTACATATTAATTAAAATTAAATTAAATATTTCAAGATAATATTCCAAAATTAAAACTAAATTATGAGTCCAACAAGAGGATACAATGTTGTGTATCATACGTATGAATCTGTTGTTCAGAGTACTCATGGTATTTGAATATGTTATATATACAAAAACATCAAATAAGAAAAAGTTTTCATGAATTACTTTACAGAATTACTAAGAATAAAACATAACATAAATGCTGGAATAGCAAATATATGACCAGGACATCTAATAGTTTGGGATAGGATATTGTACAAAATTCTAGTATGCTGTGTAATGGATAGTGTCCATGGCACTTACTAGTTGCCAGGTGTCACTTGTGGGAATGAGCTACTTCTATTTCCTTTATATTTATCCTGCAGACCCATAGAGACTCATGATCCACAGGGTACAGGAGAAGTCTGTTCATATAGTATGCTGATGGACATATTCTGCTGCTGTATACAAAAGAATAGTTGAATGACTGCTTTTGTATACTTTCTTTTCTCCTGTGTTTGTTTTACTTATTTGGTAGGTTCTTTCCATTCTCCTTCATGGAGTTGTGGTCATTTTGATCCTTCTCTAGAATATCTTTTAGTAAACTGTTCAGGGTTGGCTTTGTCATCATGGAATTCTTTAGTTGTTCTTTGTCATGGAAGTATTTCACTTCTTGATTATACTTGAAAGAGAATTTTACAAGATATATCAGTCTGGGTCAGAATTTATTTTCTTGCAAGAGTTTGTAGTACTGTACTGTGCTCATGCTCTTCTTGACTTGATGGTTTATTTGGAGAAATCAACAGTTATGTAAATGCTCAGGAGCTTGCACTTGCCAGGTCCAGGTCTTCCTTTAAATGTGATCTGTTTCTTTCCTCTAGCAGCTTTCAGTACATTGTTCCTGCGCTGAATTTCTGGAATCTTGATTATTATGTGTCTGAGTGTGGTTTTAATTGAGTTGATGTTATTTGGAGTTTTATATGTTTCATTAATTGAATGTCATATTGTTTTCCCATAACTAGGAAGTTTTATACTATTACTTCTGTCTATATTCTTTTTATGTCATTTGTATTGACTTCTCTTTCTCATTGATGCCTATTAGTCTTATGTTGTTCATCTTTGTATTATCTTGCAGGCACTGAGGGTTTTTTTTGTCCTGCATCCTAATTGTCATTAAGAGATCTTTTCTTACCTCTTCACCAGCTGCAATGGTGTCTTTAAGGTCTCAAAGTCTATTTTCACTTTCAGCAAAATGGATTTGCCAGCTTGTGATTGAGGTTTTAATTTTCTGTATAGTACTTTGAATCTACTTCATACATTCTATTTCTTTTCTATGTTATTTATTCAAGACTTCCATCATTTTTGTATTCTCCTCTTTTTTTAGGAGCACTTAGTATTTCTTTCATTATAGTTATCATTTCTTTACTTCATGAATTATTTCTGATCTGATTTCCACTATGTATTTCTACAGCTGTTTCTTTTCTTTTTCTTTTGTCTTTCTTTCTTTCTTTCTTTCTTTTGTGGAACTGGGGATTGTGCTCAGGACCCTGCACTTGCCAGTGAGGAACTTGTGCCCCTGTTTATTTACTTCAGAATCTATTATTTCAGAGAGCTCAAGTGTGTAATTTCCATTTTTATTTTGTGCTGTTGTCTCCTGTATTTGTTCTGGGTGGGCTCAGGGCTTGAGAATGCATTTTTCCCCTTCTCTTCCATCATTTTGTATAGCACTGACCTTTATTGTAGAGCTTTAGTAGAGTGCTTACCTTAGTACTGATCAGGATCAACCAAGTTCAAACTCATCCATGGTGGATGTGGCTTGGTTCTGGCTGCTCAGCTCCACTTCTTCCTACTGTAGCCCGTGGAACTAAACCCACTATGTCACTCTGGCAAGATGTTCTGCTCCTGGATGAGCTGGGTGGGTCTTGCCTCTAGCTGCTCTGCAAACAGTTCTGCTGCAGATTCCACACTGGGCCTTTCTGATAGATAAAGTTCCACTCACATGCTGGGCCTTGCTGCTGGGTTGAATTAGTTTCCAGTGGGCCCTGGGCAGTCTCACTCATACTCCAAGCCTGGGCTCTGGCTCAAATGAGTTTCCAGCAGACCCCAGGCAATCTCACTCACAAGCAGGGCCTGGGTGCTATGCAGAATGAGTTTTCAGCGGTCCCCGCGTGGTCTCACTTGCACCGTGTGTGTGTGTGTGTGTGTGTGTGTGTGTGTGTGTGTGTGTGTGTGTGTGTGTTTAGGAAAGAATCTGCAGGGTGCTCAGGGTCTCATTACTAGTTCGGACTTGTAGTGATCTGCCTATTTACAGCCTCCCCAGTGCTGGGATTACAGGTGTGTGCTGCCATACTCAATCAGAAGGGGCCAGTGGGGTTTGTGGAGCTGGGGATTTAACACCAGTCTCTGAGCTTGCCTAAGCAGGTACTTCGCCCACTGAGCTATCTCACTATCCCTTAATTCTTCTTTTATTATTTTTTTATCCTTCTGTAATGTGCTTGTGTCTTTGGTAAGCCTACAAGTTTGAATATAAGGCATCTGGATGTTTGTCTTTTATTTTCTATACTTATCCAGATTGATGCTTTCTATACTTTTAAAATTTGTACATAGTTTAATTTTATTTGAAAATTTTAAACTGTCTTATCTATTTCTATTTTTTTCTTATTGAGCAATTTTAGCTCCATATATTTGAACTTAATCTATCTCTATTACCACTCTTCTTTTTTGTTATATTCAAGTTCCAATTTGTGTAATTTCCACCAAAATTCTCTGAGTTCACTGATTCTTTCCCTGGCTCTGTTATGGGCTCTTGAAATGGACAAAGTCATTCTTCATCACTATTACTTAGCTTTTCTTTCGTGTGTGGTAGGATAAATGAGAGCTCCAAAAATATCCATATGCAACTTCCCAAAGCCAGAACATATGTTATATACAAAGCAAGAGGGCACTGAGTTTACAGATGGAATTAAGACTGCTAGCCAACTGAATTTAAAATAAGATGATGTTATGACTTAGATATGCTATGTCTCCCAAAATGCTTACTATGTTAAAGGCTTGGTCTTGATGAGATCTTAGGGAGTGACTTATTATATTGCACCAACTTTAACCATTGACTAATTCACTGATGAACTCATAGTTTGAAGGCATTTGCAGGAGGTAATGAAAACAGGAGTTGAGGTCTAAGTGAAGGGAGTGGGCCTTGAGGTTGTGATCTTGGGGACTGCACTTGATCCCCAGCCCACTGTGCTCTCCCTCTTTCCCCTGCCACTTTCCCCTGGCTGCCAAGAGGTGAACAACTTCCAGCATGGTGCTCTGCTCTACCTCCAACATACAGCAGTGGAACCAGCCAACCAAAGACCATAATCAATCTTTCCTCCTTTACATTGTTTTTCTCAAGTATTTGATCATAGTAGCAAACCTAACATTGATGGCTATCCAAGATGATCTAAGGAGATTGAGAGTAATTGTCCTACAGTAAAAAAGAGGGAATTAGAAGACTCAGTATCAGAGTGACGTACATTTAGAAAGATTCATGAATTGTTCCTGGTTTGGAAGGTAAAAAGGAGTCACTAGACCAAAGAACACAGTCATTGTTTAAAACCTGCAAAGGGTATCTGTTCTCTTCCAGTCTCCAGATAGAAATACCACCCTATCAATACTTTAAGTTTACTTATTTTAGATCTTACATTCATAACTATAAAATAATGACTTTTTTCTGAATTTTGTCTTAATATATTAAAACAGCAACAGAAACTTTGCATTTCTACTTTATACTCCTTATGCTTAATTCTCTTAAAATCTCCCAGCTTTTCACATGTTAACTACATTTTCCACTATGAACCTACTATCTGTTGTTTTGAATTAATTTATTGATACATACTTCCCATGAATATGCCATCTCTTTATATGATTAGATTGAATGCTTTTCCAACTGAAAGTTCCTTTTTGCTATTTGTAATTGTTGATTGGTCCATGGTTTATAGAGTGGTGGCACCTATGACACATGAGCTGCAGTGGGTTGTTTATTGTCATCAAAAACTCTAAAAGGTTCACCATCATTGGCCTATAATGTACGTGAACATACAAAAAGTCTTTCATAACCACGTTTATGACTGCAAGTGGGCATGATTATATTTTTACAAAGATATTAGTTGTGGTGTGGGAGATAGGGATTAAATCAATAGTCAAAGTCAATTTGAGCTTGGGCTTTCCTGTTTCTGAGTTCTTCAAGGTACTATTAACTCCAGATTTTTCCAGTTTTAGGTTGTTTCTCCAGTTTTAGATCCTGTGCTTAACTCAATGCTCCTCCCTAACAGCAGCACTGAATCTTGCTTTGGCACCCGGATCACCTTCCTTGCTTAGCTGTTCAGACCATGGTAGCTTGGAAAAAGAGGTAGGGCATCCATGTGTCTCTTGTTCAGTCATTGTCTAAGGATCTGGATTCCTTAGTTGCAGAGGTAGAGCTTTCTAAATATTCCCTGATACCCTGTGATATGGGAGCTTTCTCTAGCCTGAGGTGGCTTTCTGCACCTCTCCTAAGAGGAGAAGGCATTCACTTCCATCTGCTCCTGTGAGTCTTCCTCAGCTCTAGCTGGTAGCGCTTGCTTTTTCTCAGAGACCAGAGATCTTGTTCCTTGGGGAGAAGAAACTGGTTGGAAGTCAAGGCTTTCCTGCTATAGCGCTGCTCCATCCTCAGGAACAACAAAGTTCTCCTTAGTCTCACTGTCCATCTTTTTCTTGTGGACACACAACAGGGGAGTAGAGGCCACTGAGAGTGGGAGATGCATTTCCCCAAGACCTGCAGGTCAGTGATGTTATATACAATCACTACATCTCACTCTAGTCCTCTAAGTAACCAGATCAAAGGTTGAGTTGGATTCTTCCACTGATAAGTACTCAAATTCTCCTTCATCATGCCAGTACCCATCTTTAGATTTTAGTGGCTTTCTTCTGATTTTATCTTTCTGATAGGTTACAAAAAAGCTGTTTCTGAAGATACATAGTCTTGCTTTTTGTTAATGTAGGAGAACATGCTGCGCAACTCACTTTATTTTAGTGAATTGAATTCGGGAACTTCACACTGAGCTATTTCTCTGTGCCCCCCCCCTTCATTTTCTGAAGTAAAGTTTATTCTTATAAAGTTGCCCAGGCTGGCTGAAGCCTTCAACTCTCTTGCCTTGACCTCTAAGAGCGCCAGAACTATAGGTGTACACCACCATGCCCAATCTGGATTACAATGACACAATATAGTACTCTGCAGCAATATATAGATAGATAGATAGATAGATAGATAGATAGATAGATAGATAGATATAGATAGATATAGATATAGATATAGGTATAGGTATAGATATAGATATAGATATAGATATAGATATAGATATAGATAGTATGCAATAAATATCATACAATGTATTACACTGTAGGCCAATTTCATGGTACATTTGTGGGCTTTTCCTATGCGCTCATGTGTCTTTCCTTTTATTTAAATTCATAAGTTCTTTAGATGTATTTTAATACAAGGTGTACAGGGTTCCACTACACAGATTGAACTCATAGTGATCCTCCTGCTTTCAGCCTCCTAAATTGCTGGGATTGCAGATCTGTGCAACCACACCCAGTCTCGGTCCCTGGCTCAGCATGCCCTAGGGGCAGGGCCTGCATGGCACATTAGGGATCGAACCCTGGTCATTATGCTCTACCTAAACAGACACTTTAGTCCGTTGAGCTATCTGGCCAACTCTGATGTGCCTTTTCAACATTTATATGCATTCCTTGTTTCAGTTGTTCTCTGTGGTTTGCAGTCTTCTATGCTTAGATTTTTACTTATTTATTATTTCTATTTAAAATTGCTCTAAGGACTCTTAGTGGTAAGTTTATCGACCTGTAATTTGTACAAAAGTTCTTTTGCTCTATTTTCACCTCTTACGATACAGTATTCTACATGGGTGCTGTCTTTAACCTTTTATTGTTTTTCCCAGCATGTTTTCTATAATGCCTAGGTACTACTTAACTGCTTCTATAGGACTGGTACATGGACCTTGTGGATCTTGTGACTTAAATTTTCTTTCCCCAGTTGCAGTATAGGAGACCTCTTGTTCTCATAAATGTATGGCCTCTGTGCCCAGTTGTCTAAGTCACCTAGTTTTCTATGGTTCCTGTGCCTCTTCTCCCAATAACCACCGTCACCAAGCAGAACAAGAGCAGCTCCTGCCTTCAAGGCAAGCCTGGAGCATCAGAAATTCCGTTCCTGTTCAATCTTCAGATCTGCTGTCTTTGGATCTCTGGGCGTTCCAATCATTTTTCCTTTGCGGGAGGGTCACTTAGCATTTATCTTTCACTCAGTCTTAGTTCGTCTAGGCACATTTGAAAGTTTACATACAGTCTTTGGAAGCTTCTGGAATTTCCCATTGATAGGCTATCTCTCTTCTTGCACTTCTCTGACTCAAAATGCCTGTTTGGTTTGGCTGCTTTCATCCAGTCTTGATGGCCTGAATTACCTTAAAGAGAAAATTCACATGGTTTGTATTTTTCATTTTTTGTATTTCACAATTTAGCTGAACCTGCATTGTGTAGTTTGCTTTTGCTGGGTTTTTTTTTTTTTTTTTTTTTAATCCTTATACTGTATATTCTACTGTGAAAAGGCAGGAAAAGTAAGTCAGTTTTCATAGGTTGATCTTCCAATGAACTATAAGCATTTTACTATTTTGAAAACTTTCTAAATCAAAAAGGGAGTGATGTATGATAATGGCTCAGTGTTTCTCAGAATTGAAGAAAAATTTTAAGAAATATTAAAATTCACAGACCTTATAGATGAAGTATGTTCATTAGTCACTAAACTATGTTTATAAACAATGGTTCCTTGTCAAAGACACATTTATAATTTCTAATTAAGGTTACCAATTAGCATTAACATCATAAGCTACACTGAATTGATAGAGTAATAGAGGAAACAAATAAGAAATTTCAATTAGTTTGTGCAACCTTAATACTGATAAATTTGTATCCTCCTCGGCTTTTCAAAATATTGAAAATAATTTTAACACACCAATTATAATCAACATGTATACAGACTGAGAAGTCCAAAAACTCACACTACGAGCTATGGGGAAATAATCTTTAACTCTGTATTTTATTGAACTTAAACTCCTTGGCAGTTTGTTTAAATATTAAATTTTTCACAATAAAAATACAGCTACGTACATTTCTATATGGTAATTTCATTTTTATTGCCTTGCATTTTTTATTTTGAAGAGAATAAAAAAGTAGTAGAAACATCAGATATGATTCAGAACATCACAGCACATAATTACAGGAATTCAATGAGTATTATATTGTGTGTTGCTGTTTTCATATTAGTTGCTCAGATTACCAGATGCAAGGAGAGAGGAAAAAATTAAGCATCAATTACTCCTCTCAAAAGATCAGCAGACAGCACACAAGGCTCACCAACTGAGGAATGGACAATAAAGGTGTAGTATTTTTATACACTGCAGTACTACTCAATTATCCAAAGGATAAACTCAATGCTTTTATAGGTAAATGGATGCTCCTGGAGATCATACTCCTAAGTGAAATAAATCAGAGCCATATGTGCAAATATTGTGTTGTCTCTCTAGTGTAAGTTCCTAAAAGAATAAATAAAATCTGAAAGGTCCAGTGGATACTGTGGGAGACTAAGAAGCTGTTCAAAAGGAAGGAACAACTGGGATGACAAGATGAGAAAAGAAAGAAGGAAGGGAAAAATATATATGTCTGTATATATGCATGTATATATGTATATTCATATATGTATATATGTGGATAGTTCCACTGCTGATTTCTGTTGATAATTTTATTATAAAGAAGGTGATCTGTAAAACTTCAGGGTTTTAATATCTTACTTATTAAATAAGACTCTTCCTACAAAAAAAAACCAGTTAACATATTGTACAAGTTAATAGCTTCAATTTCCATACCACCACAAGTGTGCAATCTTTGCCTTCTTCTTTTTCCTCCTCCTCCTTCCCCTCCCTCTCCCACTCCTCCTTGTGTTCCTTTATTTTGGTAAAATTTCTAAGTAGGAGAAAGGTGGGAGTAAATAATTGGGTTTTGTGATGGCCTTAGTCACATTTTGTCATTAAGACACAGTATCTCACACTCATTGAGAAGAAGGACATGTTTATTTTTGTTCACAGTTACTGAAAATTTCAGTTTATGTCTGGCCTGCTCCAGGGCAGAATGTGACCTTGTGAGTGCCTGGGCGCAAGAAAACTGCCCACTTCATGGCAAGCCAAGAAGCAGAGAGTGAAGGCAGGAGGTGGCCCAGGTGTGCCTCTTTGTGTTCAGCCCATAGCTCCAGCGACTGCCCAGCTACTGACAGCAAGGTAGCTACAATACCCTCAACATCACTCACCCTTCAAAAGCCCTGCTTATGACCAAATGTGGTTCTGGAGGAGCCTTCTAGATAGGAGCCTCAGTAGAGCTTTAGCTTATTATGAAGTAATTAAAATCTACAATTAAATATAAAGACCACAAAATAAAAATATCTCTATTCATATTTTTGAGAATTCCTTTTGATTTGTTTGACATTCTGCCTCATTTTTCATGTTTTCTTTTTTAAAATTTTGTATTCGCTTTAAAAAATGTATATCCATGTTTAAAATTGAGACGTTCTTCTCATTTTGGATTATGCAGTTTCTTAAACTTAGACCTTAATATTTCTACACAATATTTCTATTCTTGCTATATATATAGACAATCTTGGAAATACATTGCATTGTTTATAATCTTTCAATTTAATGTTAATGTATGAAATATATTCTTTTGAATCTTGATTTTTTCCATTATTATTATTGTAAGATTTATGTATATTAAAATACATAGGAGGATACTAGTTCAATAATTTTCAATATGACATATAATCATAATGAACATAACAGACCTCCATTCATATCTTGATTAATATTTGAAATTTCCAATCATCTGTTATTATAGTCAATGATTTCAAATATCACTTTTATTTTTTTACTTAGCTTGAATAGCAACCAATTTGTCTATCTTTATGTGTGTAAGTATTTTCTACTTTGTCATTTATTTTTGCATTCTCTTGAAGTATCACTTGGTGAATGTATATTATTAATTTTGATGAAAATTCATTATTTTTTATCTGTTAAACTTTGTGAATTTTAAAAATCTGGTTGAGAGGATTCTTTTTTGTTCTCTTATACGATGCTATGTTTTATTTGAAAAGTATCTGGGTGCTTAAGTTGTTAATATTCCAGGACTTGATCTGCATTTATAATTTCCCAGTAACACTTCCTAATTAGTAGAACCTCCATTGCTTTGCAGTACCATCATGTCACGAGGAGTTTCCATCCATGCTTGAGCCCTCTCATGGGCTTTTCATTTTCACTTGTTTATTTATGATTTATAGTTTTATATCAAACTCATGGAGTCAGTATTTTAGTAATCTAAATTTCTTTATTCACAAAGAATTGGCTATTTTTGTCTTTAAATTTTGAACTTATCAAATTTTATTACAGAGTTCTTGTAGCTATCATTGTACTGAGGCAAATGTGCAGATTACAAAAAGTTGATTTTAAGTATTATATCCTTGATGTGCTATGTTTATTTACTGATGATTACTTCTTTATCCTCAAATACATTTTGCCTTACTTTCATTCTTGAATAAAATATTTTTTTCTAAAGAGCTTTCTCTAAAGATTTTTAAAGGTGCTTTATTTACTTTTTATCTTTCAGTAGGACTTGGGTGGAACTTAGGAAATTACACGTGTTAAAGACATGTTTTACCATTGAGTTAGGTTCCCTGCTTTAGATCCTTGATATGCTTATTGTTACCACCTACAAGATCTGCTTAATATTATAATTATTTTGAATGGTATATATTATTGGGTAATATCTCATATCCACTGGCTTTCCTGAGTTCTGTCATTAAATCCCAGCACTTGGGAGGCTGAGGCAGGAGGATCGCTGTGAGTCCAAGACCAGCCTGGGCTACAAAAGCGAGCTCAAAGCCAGCTTGAACTGCATAGCAAGACCCTGTCTCAAAAAGCAAAAATAAATAAATAAATAAATAAATAAATAAATAAATAAATAAATAAATGTTTTAGCTCAAAAGCACTTGGATTTCTATGTAAACAATTCATAATCATATCGTCCACATATCATGTCAAATTCTTTTTTGATTTCAATAATATTTATTCTTTTCTCTGAAGTCACTAATACCTCCAAGATAATGCTAAATGTATGAGGAGATTCTAAACTTACTTGCAATTTTAAAAATCAGTATATCTATCACTTAACTATAAAGTAATATACTAAAAGATTTGTGAGATGTAATTTAAAGAATATCTTTTCATTGCAAATTAGTTAAGAGCTCTTACTATGAATGACTTGGTCATTATCCAGCAATTTTTCAAAAAATGCTTTAGATTATCATTTGAATTCATCTACTTTTAATCTTCTAAGTGAGGAATTAAATAAAATGTTTTTTTAAGTATAAGACATCTTCCTTTCCTGAAATTGATTGAACTTGTTCAGACTACACATTTTTAGTACTTGGCTGGATTTTCCCAGTTAATATTCTTTTATATACTTATATTTATATGAAAGTAAATGGGTGCATATTATTTTAACTGTATTAGACCAACTAGAGCTCTCTGAAATTATTTTTGAAATTGTATAGAAGTGTTTTATGTTGAACTTATTCTCTTAATATCTTTATATACTATTGGGAATTTATTTTCTATGAAACTTTAGTAAAATTGCTTACAAGATAATCTAAGTTTAATATTATTTTGACATATATTTTCTAAAAACATGAATCCTAAGCCCAGAAATGGTAGGTTTAGGGCTACAATTTCCCAAGAATCACTGTTTTTTTTATTTTGTTTTGTTTTGTTTGGTCTGGTTTGAACAGATTAGATGTTAATGATAAGAGATAAGATACCCTGGAGGGTACTTTCAGATTGGAAGACATTTCTTAATTTACATTCTCACTGCAGATTCCTGGCTCTGTTCAATGGGATCACTTTCTTTTTCAAATTTGTATGAATCTGACATCTGCCTTCATCCTTATTTAATATCCTGAGTGCGTTCTTTTACCAGCCAATGATCTTCATGGGGGTTCCATGACAGTCCCAATTCCCTGTGTACTTTTGCTGATTGCTTCCAGAAATACCTTTTATTTTTGACGATTATATATATATATATATATATATATATATATATATATATATAACCTTGGGCACAGCTTTTTGTTGTTTGTATAAAGACAATTCCACAATATATGGTTTACTTTATTACTGTGAATGGGAAGTCATTTATCAAAAATTTCCAGGAATAAAACATATATTATTTAAAATCTAGCACATAACAATTAAAGTAAAAGCAAGTGCAAGCCATAGAGTTATTACATTGTAAACAAATAACCTAAATAAGCATAGTACCTTTTCACTTTGAGTTCATTTTACAGGAATAGGTGGTTGATAGAAAAAGGCACCGTAAAACATCTTGGTTTAAATGACCCAGAAATTCAACCTTAAAATCTGTTTCAAATGTTATTTCGGGTTTCAAATTCAATACAGCATTTCCATATGTACATAAAAGTTCATATCTATTTATTCAAAGCAAAAACGTGATGATTGTAAGCTATTTCTCAAATGCTATTTTTAAACCACGCAATTTCTGGAGCGACTTGTTTCTCTACTGAGGGCAAAGGTCTGAATATCTTAATTGTACAGGATGAAGCAGTTCTTAAGTTTTCTATAATGCCATTAGTTATGTGTACCTGTCTGCCTTCTCAATGCTGGAAAAATATACCCGACATGCACAGCATAAGGAAAGTGAAATTTATTGTGGCGGTGGTTTCAAAGAATCAGCCTGGGATCAGATCTCTGACTCCTAGGTAGAACCATCACGGCAGAAAGATGAGCAGAGCAAAGCTGCTCACTTCAGGTGGGTGTGAAAGCATTCAGAATAAGTGTGTTTTACTAATCCTTTTGGCATCTCCAAAGCCAATCTGGGCACAGTTCATTTTAACTGTCATATTATCCTTACAAGCACCTCGTCTCTTTCTCACGAGAACCTTGCCTGTAGGTGGTGTTCTTGTGTATACTTATCAGGCAAGTGTGTATCAGGAGAAACTAAGGGACTATTGACAGATTGTGGATGAGTGTTTTAGTCAGAACCAAACTTCAAGTCTTCTGAATCCCACAGAATTGTTGCCACCAGTTAGTGCCACTTATTTGCTCTTTGTTTCTTTGCTTCTCTCTCTCTCTTCTTTCCTTTTTTGTATTTATTACAGGGTGTACAGGATCTCACTACACAGATCAGACTAGTGGTCTTTCTGTCTCCAGAGCTGGAATTACAGGCATGCATCCACACCGTGGCCAACACAGTGCTCCTGGGGTTCTAGGGTCCATAAAGCATGTGATACTAGGGATCAAACTCGGTTCCTTGCTCTCCCAGGCAGGCGCTTAGACCACTAAGCATCTCCCTAGCCCCTTACACCTTTGTTTATTGGATTGTTTATCTTATTGATTTGTAAGAATTCTGTATATATTGTGAATAAAGTCTTATATCAGTTATGCACTGTATTTGGAAAATATATTCTTTCATTCCCTTGCCATTTCATTTACTTCTCGTTCTTTGATAATACTTTTTAAATTCAAAGACAGCTAAATTATCAATAGCTTCTTAGAAGTCATTGATATCTGTTTTTTCACAAATATATTTTGTTCTTATTTTTACATTGTGTAGTTTTATTCAGTATATTCACATTTCTGATCCACTTTAAGATAATTTTTAAAAAATTTCTTTGACTACAGTAGTGTCCTAGTCTTTCATTAAAATTTTGAAATCGTTTACTTTATATTTAAAAAAGCAACAACTTTATGATTGATAATACATTGTTTTATTAATTATGTTATTTAGCAAGAGTTCGCATCTTAAAACCTATGAATGTCTTGATTCATAAACATAATATAGCTCTTGATTCATTTATGTGTTCAATTCATGAGACTTATATTTAATGTTTTTTTTAATAAAACTGTCTCTTATTTTGGTTTCAGAGTAATTAAAGGTATCAACTCCTATAACAAAGATTTTCTCTTTATTTTATGAAAGATTTGTCTATGACTAGCATTCTCTTAAAAATATAATTTGGTATTGTTGAATAATGAAATCATCTTACACAAGCTCTTTGTAAGAGGGATTTTAAGTAAGGAACTAATCTGTACAAGATGTAAAATGCTTTATTCCTTTTTGAGTATGTTTGGTAGCTTGTGGCTTTTAGGACTCTGTTTCATGAGGCATCAAATGTATCTACACAGAGGTATCCACAAGATTTTTTTGCCATTCTTTTAGCACCTGTAGTGTGTGCATTATTGACCTCATTTTAGTCTTAGGTGCAGAGAGGAATGAAGTTCTTTGTTATAATTTCTGCACTTTTTCTTTTTATCTGTTTTTCTCTGTATTTTAAGTGTTTATTATGTTTCCTTCATAATTAAGACTAATCTTGTTGGCTAAATCCATATACATTGGGGATCTTCCTTCTTCTGCCTGGCAATGTCTCCTCTATGGATACATGTTCTCTGACACTGCTAGAGCTTGCACAGTTTTCTGTCATTTGGGATTTGTATGTTATGCCTTTTACCATTCTTTTACTTTACAGAATATTTTTGGTTTTAAAATGCAGTTGGCTTCATTTTACTACATTGGAGATTTTCTTTGAAGTGCTGAAACTTTTCAAAGATGAGATCCCAGTTGTTGATTCTTTGAAGTATTTCCAGTGCAGTTTGGTTTTTGCTTATGAGTTCTCCATCTACCTTTATGTCTTTAATATTTCTACCTATGTTTTTCTTTCAGGAGATTTAGTGTTTCTGTTTCAATATTTAAATCTTTGATCCATTTTCACTGTAGCTTTGTGCATGGTGATGAGTGACTCAAGTTTTTTACCTTTGGCATGTGGAAAGCCAATTTCACTAGCATCATTTATTTAAGAGGCTATCTTTCTTCCAGTGAGTCTCTGTGGCTCCAATTATACCAGCTGTCACTCAGACAAAGGCCTTCTATCTAGAACATGCAAAGATTTTAAAAAATCAGGCCCACAAATTCAAACACTTAATCTAAAAATGGGCATCTGAGATGAATACACAGTTTTCAAGGGAAGAATACAAATGTCAAGCACATATATGAAAAATGTTCAATATTATTAGCCATTTGAGAAATTCAAATTAAAACTACACTAGGATTGAATCTCACCCCAGGAAATATGACTAACATTAAGAAGTGAGTTAATAATAAATGCTGAAAAGGCTGTGGAGAAAAAAAAGCACACTTCTGCGCTGTTGGTGGAAGTGTAGGCTGGTATAATTACTATGGAAATCAGTGCAAAGATTCCTTAAAAAGCTAGGATTAGAGATCCCATTCACGCCAGCTATTCCTTTCCTGGGCATTTGTACAGAAAAACTAAAAACCTCATACCACAATATCATATGTGTTCTCATGCTTATAGCTGCACAATTTGTTAAAGCTAAATCCTGGAAACAACCCAGATGCCCATCAAATGAAGAATGGAAATATGGCATTTTTACACAGTGGAATATTATTCAGCTCTGATGCATAAATTTGAGTCTTTTGCAGTAAATGGATGCAACTAGAGAACATACTCTTACGTGAAATAAATCAGACCCTCATGTGCACACATTGTATTATCTCCTTAGTGTAAGATCCTGAAAATGAAAATTGGAATCCGAAGGCAGCAATAAAACTGGGAAAAGGGAATGAACTTATCCAGAAAGAGTTACTGAGTTGAGGGGAAGGAAAGGAGAGAATGTGGGAAAAAAAGATTTATTTATGTATGTGAGCAGGATGATTTGGATAATTGTACTGTGCATTTCTGCTGATCTATGGAAAGTAGCAGTTAATGCTTTAATATTTTTTTCCTTTTTCTGATTGTTACTCCTTTTGTCTTAATTTGTTATACATTTCTTTATTCTAATTTTATATGCATACATCTGGTAATATGAACAACTTGTTGGAAGACAACACTATGTATTACAACAAATATTGTGGAATTCATATTACTTTGTTAAGCGAAAATCTGTATCACTCCATAATTTTTTCTGTTTTAATTCTAACTTGTACTCTCTTAAATAAATAAATAATGCAGTTGGCTATTGCTTTTATTTCTAATATTTTATCTTTTAACTGTGTAATTTCATATATGTATTTGGAACAGGGTCTCAGTAAGCAGCTCAGACCTGTAATGATCTTCCTGTCCTAGCCTTCCCAGCTCTGCCTTTGCAGGTATGTACCACCATGTCTCATTTTGGTAGCCAGCATGACACGCAATACTGGGAATCAAACTCCGGACCTTGGAATGGCCAAGCAGGTGCTTTAACTGCTAAATTATCTGCTTAGCCTGGGAATTCCTTTTGTCTCAGTGTAGTTCATGATAATGGATGGAAATTTAAATCCTACATTTATTATTTACTTTCTACTTGTTCTAAATATGATTTATTTTGCTTTTTCTGCCTTCTTATTAATTGAATACATTTTAATTCATTTATATTTCTTTCTTTGCCTTGTTCATATACTTTTCCTAACATTTTTCAATTGCTTATAAAAGGTTATATACATCTGTAACTTATGAGCACCAACATTCTGGGGCTTCCATGGTTTATAAAAGACTTGTCTGATATAGTTGCTACCACTCCCTCTCATATACAAAGATGAACCAATTTATGTGTTCCTCTGTCCTCTGAGTGTTTTATCACATACTCAAAAAACAATTCATTTGATTGCTGTGTACTTTGAATTTTTGATAGACTTGAAAACTTATAATTCCTAGTTTCTGTGGCTGCCATTCACTATTAGAGTGAAAGCAACATTTTACCACATTTTTCTACATCTACAGAAAGTGAAATTAGGAGATAGAATCTTTATGTACACTAAGGCCCATGGAGCATCTCTTCGAAGGAAAGGGACTCATATGTGATGAGTTTGACATATTGCAGTGTGAGGCTCTGCAAAATAAACGTGTACATGATGTGTGTTATGGCTGGAGTCTAGGTGTCCTCCAAAAGCCTCATGCAGTCATGGAGCAACTTCTGGAGTTTGTGATGGGTTTATGATTTAATGTTGGGATTGTGGGTATGGCTGCTGCATCTGCTGTAGGACAGTATCCTACATTATGATGTAAGGAGGGAAAAGAGGCTAGTTATGAGCCATAGATGCTGCTCCTTTCTTTGCTCTTGGCTGTTTTCTGTCACCATGAACTACTGCCCTCTGCCATGAGCCACTCTGCCTTGGAGCCAGCTGAGAGTGGACGACAACCTTCATTAACTATGACTTAAATAAACTTGTTCTTCTTTAATTTTGGGTGTCAGCTATTTTGTCCCAGGGACAAGAGAAGAGAAACTGAGACAATGCATTCTGTCAGACAACTGCAAGTAAATTTCTTTTGAGTTACATATTATCACCATTTATAAACTTTGGATTTTGTTCAGTCCAAAGCTGTGTTGTCAATTTTAAAAGTGTATTCTGTTAAGCGTGTTACTTTTCTACTTCTTTCTGTTCTTCAGTTTCAAATTTCAGCTAATACATCAATACATACCATAGCTTCTAATTGTTTTGAATCAAACCTTGATACTATTAAAACATTTGAGATGAATTCTCTTATTTTTCATTAAAATAAAATTCAAGAAAATAAAGAGGGAACACTACTTTGTTATATCTAAGCCACTTGATTAATTCAAAAGGTTTTTGGGCTTGAGATACAATAATGATTTTCATTTCTAGAGCACACTTTAAAATTAGAATATAAATTATTAGTTTGGAAATAGCACAGAAAAATCAATGATATCTGTATACATTATATATGTTAATAATTATAAACTAAAACTAAAGCACAATTTTCTGTATAATTTAAAAATGAGAGCCGGGCGTGGTGGCGCACTCCTGTAATCCCAGCACTCGGGAGGCTGGGGCAGGAGGATAGCTGTGAGTTCGAGACCAGCCTGGGCTACAAAAGTGAGCTCAAGGCCAGCCTGAACTGCATAGTGAGACCCTGTCTCAAAAAGACAAAAAAATAAATAAATAAATAAAAATAAAAAGAAATAGAAAAATAAAAATGAGAAATAGAATAAACTCATATTCACAGAATAAAACACAATATAGATGTTTTTTCACATGATATATGAGATACATAATTAGCATAAAACTACATTTTCAAATGCATTTCCTTTTGATTTTCCAATTTCTTTATAATGAGCAGTGTTATCTGGGACTTGCTTGAGAAATTTGGGATTTATGCTGAATTTGAATGGAAGTAGAACCTCAAATCTGATGTATCATTTTAACACTAAATTTTTGTGCGTGGATAACTGAGGAGATGACTGCTAAAGATTATAAACATCCCATTGTTGATTGCTGTCTTTTTTATTTTGTTCTATTAGTCAATCATGAAGATTAAAATTTATAAGTTTATTGGTATTTCTGGTACTCCTAAATACTACATTACTAAAATTGTTAGCACTTTACCTCTTCTTCAGGCTTTCTTTTGATTTTTTTCTTCTACTCTTCATGTACATGAGTTTATAAATTTGTTTTAAAGGAAGATAACATTATTTCAACCAAGTAATTATTTTAGATTATGTTAAGCAATGTATTTGAAATTTAAATTTTCTATTTTTTGTTACTAGCCTCCAGCAACTTGTTTTTTAGTGGCAAGCATGTGTCCTATGAGCTTGATAAACTTACTACATTTAGAGCTTTTAGAAAAAAATATTATTCGTTAAGCTTTACTCAAATAATCATATGACCTAGAATTGGGACACTTTAACTTAACTACCCTAATCTAGAGCTTATTAATTTATTTACTTGCCTCAGGATAATGATTTCAGTGTATAGAATAGCTGTGTTGTTCCCAACCTTCTGGCTCTGGATCACCTAAAAATATGATTTTAACAGTAGATATTTGGAGATGTTCTTGTCGAAGTAAGGAATCTCTCCTTTATGTTTTGCTGATGAAATTTCATTTTAGTGTTAATTAAGGATAAATTCCATCAAATACCTTTTTTTACATTGAGAGTTGTCATTGTTTCCTTCCATGATGTATAGTTGGTCATTCTACATGTGCTATCCACATTTACGGATTTAACCAACTGTGAATCAAAACTATTTGGGAAAAGTTACATCAGTAGTCAACATGCATGGCATGTATTCTAAAAATATAGAATAGCAGCTATTATCAAAACACGCGCATTGTATTAGGCATTACAAGTAATCTGAAGATGACATACAGTGGAGAATTGCTTAGGTTTTATGCAAATGCTATGCTGCTTTACTTAGGGGACATAACGCTTCACTGGTTTTGAAAAATACTGGATGGAGGTCCTAAAATAAATCCCCTGTGCACAGTGAGGCATACAGTAGAGGAAAATATTGTATTTCATTACTAAACTGAATTTGTTTGATAGATTTTCTATGCTTGTTCAGCTTGTACAGCTAGGAAAAACTCTTGTTATGACTCAGATGCTCTTTAAAACAATTCTGGATTAAACTTGCTAATTTGTGTAGATTTTTCTACACATATTTATGAGTAATATTGATCATTAGCTCTCTTTTCTTACAATACTGTTGGTTTTCTATAGCTTCAAAAATGTTACACGGGAAATATTTTCTTCCCTCATACTCATATTTGAAAAGAGTTGCACAGATTTAGATTTAATTATTTTCAAATAATAATTCACAGCAAAAAATGTAGACCTGTATTTTTCTTTCTTGGTAGATTTTTTTTTTAAGTTTCAATTTTTTATTGTTTAAATTTAACAATGGTTATATTACATATTTTCATCATCAGATCAGTTTAGATTAATACATATAGGTATATAAGATTGATCAAACAATTAAACATTATCCCTTCTAAATCAACATTACTTTTTTTTTCCTTTTCCCCTTTCTTTTCCTTGAAAGTTGACATATTGCATATTGTCCTCACAATCGTTCTACAGAGTACAGTGTGTGGACATGACCCACCTCCCTATTGATGTTGCTTAGAAGAAAAAAAAAAAAAGGAAAAGAACATACTTTTCTTTGGACTAAGAGGAAGCACATACATACACAGTCAAATGTTCTGCAATTGCAGTGGGCCACCAGTGAAGCTTGTGATGTTGGACGCTACTGAATCTAAGCCTCCTAAAACTCATCTCACCAATCTAGCTCTGCGTTTCATGCATTGTAATTAAGCATTTTTTTTTTTTCTTGCTGGGTGGTCAAGGGCAAGTTGAAGCAAGACCTGTATAACAAAACATTCTTTTTTTTTTTTATCTTCCAGGGTCAAATCCCCTCACGATTAAGTTTGGGACCATAGGCAGTACTTTGTAGAACTGTTGTTACTGTCAGCCTTTGGGATGAGTCACGGCCATTGCTTGGCCATTTTGCTTTCTGTGAAAGCCTGAGAGAATGTTTTTCTCTGGGTGACTCTCCTTAGACGCACTACAGTTCATTCATCCCTTTCCTCTGAGGTCCCATAATCTCCTTGACCAGGAAATTTGGGACACCTCTGAGTTATAGAATATTACAGAACAGGTTCTCTTATATCCTGGGTCTTTATTGACCTTGAAGGGCTAGGGCCAAAATATTGGCTATCCTTATAGCCCTTCTTATTCTCCAATTGTCGGTCTGTTAACTTACATTCTCAACCGTCCAGCAGAAAAGCTTTGTGATACTATTATTCTATAACATAGGTACTGGGATTATCATCACTGGCTTTC
>PVJA010010679.1:0-56810 GCA_004027025.1 Myocastor coypus
GGCTCACGCCTGTAATCCCAGCACTTGGGAGGCTGAGGCAGGAGGATCGTTGCGAGTTCGAGACCAGCCTGGGCTACAAAAGTGAGCTCAAAGCCAGCCTGAACTGCATAGCGAGACCCTGTCTCAAAAAGCCAAAAAAAAAAAAAAAAAAGGTAATTTAGTATGCTGAGCTGTAAAAGGCTCTAATCAACAGCTTCCAACATTGCTGGTTTTGCCAGTAACCCACTGCAATTATGGAACATTTGACTACGTATACAACTACTTTCTCTTAGATCAAAGAGAAGAAATCTATTGTACTCATAACCATTAGAAAATTTATCATGTCTATACCCTGTGCTCTGTATAACTACAATAAGGACAATAATATGCATTGTATCAATTAAATATATATATATATATATATATATATATATTTTAGCCACAAAAAAAAAAAAAACTGGCAAAGGAGATTTAGAGGAAAGAGGGAGATGAGAGGATGAGAAAGGGATTAAAAAGAGAAAACAGTTCACATTATGTATCTATATACCCATTCCTTAAGATGACTAAATTGCAATTATTGCAAACATATAAAACAAACAAAAATAAAAACAACTCAGTTCTTCCATCATCAGAACATTTTATCTAAATAAAAAATATGGAAAAAATACATGGGCTTCTGAGAATGGAAGATTAGGCTATTATGACTCACTCACACTGATAGTATCTCAGCTGAAAGAATCAGGCCTCCTAAAGCCTCCATAAATGATTTAAGGAGCTGAAAAGCCAGTGAAGAATTCTAGGAACTAGATAGAAAGCAAGTGACTCTGCGCAAGGAGGCCAGTATTTCTCCAGGGGATCAACAGATTCAGGAAAAGGGGCTGACAGGCTACAAAGCTAAAATGCCACTTAGTCCTGTAGGCCACAGGGAGGAATTATTTAGGTCCAGGTAGAAGACTGCTAAGCAAAACCAGCACTCTAGGGGGGGGTGGCAAACCTAGGGCATGCAAGTCGCAGCAGGCACCCAGAGCCCTCTGTTCAAAGGCAAGCTAGATCACCTCAGCAGCCAAGCATCAGATAACAGTTGCTTTTTCTAAAGTCAAAACCTCATTGTTCAGGTTTCATTGCAGCGTTAGTACTTTAAGATAAATAATTGGCTTTGGGTTTGGATTGTAGCTTAGGTTCTCAGTTTAAAATGTTTGCCATGGGGGGGGGGGGCGGACTAGAAATAGTTTGGTCCTCATGGCCGTCTGTCCCAGAGGTCAAATCAGAGTAATTCTACATTGTTGATCACTTTAGTTTACATGAAGAAAGGTAAATTCTTCCTGAATAAAGCTAACATCATCTACAAGTTCGAATAACTTGTCTTTCATATGCAATGCTTATACTCATTAATAAAGCCAGGTTATGAGGAATCGAGATAATATAACTGTTTTAAAAAAAACTAGGAAAAATAAAAGGCAAAGGCAACAGGCTACAGAGATTTTACATTTATCAGACTCCTTAGTTGGGTCAAACGTATCATAAAGTAAGAAAATAGAAACTCTAGAACTAAAAGATAGAAATAAGATAATTTAAATCTTCTACATGTGAACAATTTGGTTGATGAACAGAAACATTTTACAAATCTGTTTTTGCTTGCAAATGCTGTCAGGTGGTGCATCTCTTCCAGAATCATGGAATGAATGAAGTTCACAAGCTAAGGTACCACTGCATACTTAAATACCTGAGTTGTTAGTCATAATTTCAGCAAATATCTATACATATTTTCAATGTTAAAAATTGCCTTGCTCACTATTTTGGGAATCTTAACCTCTAATAAGACAGCATTTTTAAAATGAACAGGAAGAACTAAAAACTATCATAATATGAGAAATGTTAGCAATCTAGGGTGATAAGACAAATGAACATACAGTATGTAGGCCACAGAACAACCAACAAATTAAAGAATCAGGTGTTTCACAGTGTGTTGACAAAATTAATAAATAACTGGTTCACTGAAATGGAACATCTTTAAGTTCATGTGTTAAACAGGACCAGGTTACATTAGCCTCCCAATGACTGTCATCATTTCAGAAATCCTTAACAAAACCCATGACTGAATATGTAGAAAGAGTCAATTCAGGAGCCCGGGAGATTGTTCCGTGGCGCAAGTGCCTGCCTGGCAAGTGCAAGGTCAGGAGTTCAAACCCTGGTCCCGCAAAAAAAAAAAAAAAAAAAAAAAAAGAATCAATTCAAATACATGTCATTAAACATTAAGTTAAAAATCCACAAAAATTTCAACGTACATGAGCCTTACGATAAAAGTTTTTATCTTTGATTCCTGGCAAATATCTACGCCTTCCCAGAATGGTCTGAACAAACCCATCTCTTTCACAGTTCTTCACTGTCTCTCTCAGGAAACGACTAATTCCTACAAAGAAAATACACAATTACTTAGTTACACCCTACAATGCACAGAATGAAATAAATCAAAATCGTGCTCATGATTCTTAACACTAACATCATATCAAAACTATACCTGCAAACCTTCATTTGCTTTTAGTAGATTTGAAAAGTTGTGGAAAAGTAACTTTAGAAGTAACATAATCTGCCTTTAAATCAGCAAAAACAAAAATCCACGACACTGAATTCCATTAAAACTTGGGTACCTGGGTGTTTTTATTCTAATATCTTCAGACTGTTCACACTATGATTCACAGACTTCCCTTCCTTGATGATATTAATTTCCTGCACTCTTTGAGAGCCTAAAACATTATAATAGCTCCTCTTCACTATCTATATTTTGACAGAAAAGAGGATCTTGCTGAAATACATGAGTTATAATAAACATCATTAGGAATAATAATCTCTACTTAAAATTCAGAAACACATCCTGGCACTTGGGAAGGTGAGGTAGGAGGATCTTCATGAGTTGGAGGCCAGCCTGGGCTACATAAGCAACTTCAAGGCTAGCCTGCAACACACAGTGAGATCTGGGGAGGGGAGTGGCAGAATCCAAAGCACTCAGATTCCCTAGACAAAAGCCATGCACAGCCATCCAGGTCCAGCACCATGGCTATACCTACAGCACCCCAGAAGGAAGGTGCGCTGCTGGGGGCAGCCCAACCCTCCTCATTCCTGTCTTTGCACAAGAGCATCTTCTCTGCTAGCATGCCTGGCCTCTTCCGTCACATCAGCAGTTGATGGAAACCACGTGGGGCTATCTTTCTTTAACTGTGCAGACTCTGGTTTCCACCACTCTGCTCATCTAGGTAATAAACACAAATGCTTCCAAATGGAAACTTTCTTTTGAGGATTTCTCTTATGGGGAGAAATGAACAGCAGGGGAGAGGCGCTGCCCTCTAGGCCAAGAGGACTCACTGCAGAAGAGGTCTGACCAGCACAGGCACAGGAACCTGGGAAAGTGGTCAGGCACCCTTCTTTCCTGGGAAGAATCATTAAGACTCCATAGGCCAAAGAAGAGCCAAGGGAAGGGTGAACTTCAAGAGGCTGTGCTTTGACATACATTCTCACCTCACTCCTATACCAGGCCTTTGAATATGCAAACTGTCAGAGCTACTTGAAAAAATTCTGAAGTATAATTTTGATTTAGCTAAAAAAAAAAAAAAAAAAAAAAAAAGTTACTTTAAGTGAATGTCCAATTAGACATATTTTAACAAATATCCACATCCTAGCACTGCTGCCACCACAGACAGAAAACACTCTCAGCCTCATTATCAGCCACACATGCTTACTGATCTGCTTGGTAACAAACACTGTCTTAGTTTTTGACACAAAATTGGGTTATACTGTGTATTCTCAGAATATATGTCTGCCTTCTGTCCCAAGAAAAAACATTTTCAGGTGTCATGAAAGTTGCTGTGAATGTCAATCTTTGACTCCTTTTCCTTGACTGATAGCATTGCACTGTGGAGATATATAAAAACCTTTTTTCCATTTTTCTAACAATATACAGTTGGCTGCTTTTCAATATCTAGCTGCTCCAATATTCATTTCAAATCTTTCTTTGGACATAATTTTTATTTTCTTGGACAAACATCTAAAATTAGAATTTCAGGTTCTTATGGTTCAAGAGTATGTTTAACTGTAGTTGAAAGCAAAACAACACTTTTTCCAAAGTGATTCTTTTTTTAAAGTACCACTAAACTAAAAGAGGTAATATTTTTAATTTTAGCTATCTTACTGTTTTGTAATGGTTTCTCTTTAGTTTTAATATGCTTTTCCCTGATGACTAATGATAACAATTAATGTCATGCAGGTATTTGGTAAAATAACTGCTCAATCTTTCTACTTGTATTAGATTGCTTGCTTCAAAATATTGAGTTTTAAGAATTCCTTACATATTACAAGTCTTTTTTTTTTTTTTTTTTTTTGGTCTTTTTGAGACAGGTCTCACTATGCAGTTTAGGCTGGCCTTGGGCTCACTTTTTAGTCCAGGCTGGTCTTGAACTCACACCAATCCTCCTGTTTCAGCCTTCCAAGTGCTGGGATTATAGGTGTGAGCCACCACAACCAGCTTACAGATATAACTTTTTGTGAGCAGTAAATATTACAAATATTTTCTCCCAAATCACAGTTTGCTTTTATATTTTCTTGTGTTTTCATTAATGTTTTCCTATTTGGTTAATTCACTGTTTTATGACTTAAGACATCTTTGCTTATCTCAACAATAAAAAGATTTCTCTTCTTTTCATCTGAAATACTTGTAATTTATCTGTTACTTCTAAGTCTATATACCCTCTCAAGTCAAATTTTGCTTTCAATGTCATAAAATTTGAAGTTCATTTCTTTGCTATATGAGTGACTCGTTGCTTAGCACCAATTTCTAAAAAGATTACCCTTCATCTGTTAAATTACTTTGACAACCTTTGAAAATCGAGTAAACATATTTATAGGTCTTTCTGGGCTCTCTTCTGGGTTTAACTGTTCTCTAAACCTACTTTGCTTCTACCTTGATTATTGAAACTTTTTTTTTTTTCAGAACTGGGAATTGAATTCAGGACCCTGTGCTTGCCAGGCAAGTGCTTATTCTACTACTGAGCTATCTCCCTAGCCCCTGAAACTTTACATTAAGTTTTAATATGAGGAAATGTAAGTTCTCAGCATTGTAATTTTCCCTTGAAGCATTACTATGGTAATTCTAAGCCCCTTAGATGCCTATACAAATTTATAATCAGCTTGTCAGATTCTATATAAAAGTCTACTGGAGTTTAGATTGGGACAGCACTGAATCTACGACAAATTATAGAGAATCGTCATCAAAACAACATGGTGATTCAAAAAACCAGTATGGTCTATCCCATACATGCTCTGGAATTTTCAATACACATACTCTGCTAAATTTATGCCATAGTGTTTCATATTATTTAAATAATAATCACTGACTATGTGACAGTATATAAAATGTGACTGGTTTTACAGAATAAATTTATCTGATGGCATCTTGCCAAAATTTAGTCATATGTTCCAGTGGGGTATTTTTTGTAAAATCCATGTGCATGGTACTATGTTCATGATAAAGTTATATCTAAAAAAATCAGTTTTATTTTTCCTTTCAAATCTTTGTATTTCTTCTTTTCTTAAAGTATTGCTTAGTAAATCCCAATGGGAATAGCATCAGAATTGATTACTAAAGAAGATGAAAGAACTTCCTAGAATTATAGTGGCTATCCTGTATCTTGAATGTGATGTACATTATATGAACACATACATTTGTCAGAGTTCACAGGACTGCATACTTGAAAAGGGTGATTTCTTGTATGTAAATTTTTTCATGTAAATTATACTTAGAAAAACTGTCAGAAGAATGTCTATCTTCAAACAGCCAAACTACTCTATCACAGGAATTTTCTCTCAGAGTGTTATCCATCTTGGTCTCTACTTTTATGAAATAATTACAATCAATAAATAATCATATTAAGTGAAGTTCACATTATTTGCTGTGAATCATGCCTGATGAAAATTTCTGAGAGCAGAAATTTGGTTAGAAAATTCTGGAACATATGTTTGAAATAACCTAACATGGGGAATCTGGACTACAGACAACAGCATCTAGAAGACATTCAGCACTCAAGCTTCTTTCTTTACCTGTGTATCTAGACTTGAAGGAGTCAATATAGCGAGCAGCAGCATCTTCTTTAATGCCCATCTGTTCCCCTAAAGATTTAGCTCCCATTCCATAAATGATTCCATAGCAAATCTGAAAGGAAGCCATCATATTTAGTAGAGAAATTAAGTGAGAGCTATATAAAATTCAAATATAGCCAGTTCGTTTGAATTGAAATTTTGTTAAACTTTTTATTTCACAGTGAATCAAAGAAACTATTAAATCTTCTCTGGTGTTTTTTTGTTTCTTTGCTGGAGATAGGGTCTTACCATATAGTTCTACCTGGCCTTAGAGTCACTTTGTAGCTCAGTCTCACCTTTAACTCACAGAAGACTTCCTACCTCAGCCTTCTGAGTGATATGATACAGGTGTGTACCACCATATACAGCTAGTGTTATTTCTTAGTAGAGAAAGAAAGAGAAGAGGGTCAGCCTGATAGCTCAGCGGACTACAGCGCCTGCTTCAGCAGAGAGCAGCAGCTGGGGTTCAATACCCAGTGTGCCCTGCTGGCCCCGCTCCTGGGGGCACACTGAGACAGTGATTGAGACAGGCGTAGTGGCACATACCTGTAATCCCAGTACTTCGGGAAGCTGAAAACAGGAACAGGGGAATCACTAAAATTCTGATCAACATAGTGAGACACTACAGACCTTGTGTCCCCTGTCCTAAATGCATTAAAAATAAAGAGGAGAAAGTATAAGTGAATTTGAATGTATGTGTTTTAATGAAAGTCATCTTCTAAAAGGAAAGACACATTTCTATTTGTCATCTATCCATCAATTCTTAGAGCAGTTTTTACTCCTTCGAATATTCCATTAATGTCTACTTAAAGAAGCATCTCAAAGCTTGAAAGAAAGCATTATAAACATCTCTCTACTTACCTAAGGACAGGACTAAAGGAATACATTATCTGTTAATGTAGAGACCATTCCCTGGAAATAAATATCTTTGAATTATAGCCCTGTAATATCCAATAAACGCAGAATTTATCTGGGTTAAATACAAACAAAATCCTGAGGAAATTTTGGGAGCAGTTGAGCGAAAACACCAAGCTAAGCCACTGCAGAGATTCTGACATAAAATAACTATTGCCTAGGTTCAAGCTTAGCACCACCACTCACAGATACATATACTCTGTCTAATCACTTCACCTCTCTGTGTCTTTGTTTCTTATAAAATGAAGACAGCAATACCTATAGCATAGAATTAAGATTGGAAGAAATACTGCATGTAAGAATTTAGAAAACTGACATAAAGCAAGTTCTACATAAATGTTAAACAAAACACAAAAATGTCACAGGCATTAAATAACTATCAGAATTCCAAAAATTTTTATGTGATAACGTAATTAGAAAGCCTCCCACTACCACACTTTTCTTTCTTTTTAAAAATCTTTTCAGGGGTCAGCCAGATAAAAGCAGGATAAAGCACTTGCTTAGGTAGTCTCAGAGACTGGGAGGGCCAGGTTGATCCTATAGCGCCTGCTGGCCCCGTCCTCAGGGACATTCTCAGCCACAGCTGAGACTGGGCGTGGTGGCATGTGCCTGTAATCTCAGTGCTTGGGAGGCTGAAAACAGGAGGATCATTATAAGTCTGATCTGTGTAGTGAGACCTTGTAGACCCTGTACTAAATATATATATATACATACATACACACACACACATGAACAGGACAAAGCTGGCTTTACTAATAGTAGAAAAGGACAATAGTTGATTCTAGACAAAAAACGATGAGAGAAAGCTACTTAGGCACAACAGAAAGTGATTTGAAGCACACATGTGATATGCATAGCATGGGAGCTCAGAGTGGGGTGTTGAGCCTCCATCAGAGCCAATCACCCTGCTGTTCATCCACATGGCCCAGGACAAAGAGGCACCAATGTTAAGCAAGGTTAGGAAATACACACATGTGGCCTTTGGCCTCTGTGCCTAAAAGTCATTCAGGAGTAGGACCTCAAATGAATCCATTTCAAAGGTACAAGGGCAACATGAACTTTCACCAGCCCCAAAAGGCTAAACAGACACCAACTGTTAATTATAATTTAAGCTCAGGAATATTAATTTATCAACAATCCTTGGGGAGAATCTTCTACACAATGTATTTGATTGATTGATTTGGAGGGAAATTAAAAAGCAAAAATATGGAACTTTATATATCAGGACATTTACTAACTAGAAAAAGATTTAGAATACACATATTATATATACCCATAAGTACACAGCACCACCATTACAATGATCTCTACCACCTTTACACAAGCATCTACTGAGTACAAGGCATTGTGACAAGCCTTACTATGGTCTGGAGTACACAAGGCTTTCTTAACACTAAGTGGCATCTGTGTGGTTCTGTCTATGGCCACCAGAAAGGAAATAATAAACATCATGAGTCCAACTCTGATGAATGTGGCTGGAAATGTCCAAAGAGAGAGAAAATGTTTCTCAACTATAAATAATTGAGATAACTAAATTTTGAAACTTTAAATTCTTGTGATTTCTATTAAGCTGTCCATAAGGTCACCTGCTTTGCCTGTTGCCTTAGATCATCCTCAACAGACTCTGGCTCAATCATCTTCCATTCTGCAGCAATGCTCTTGAAAACATCAGATCCAGCATTTAATACTTGAATGAGACGATGATCACGAGATAAATGAGCCAAGACCCTCAGTTCAAGCTGAGAGTAATCAGCAGCCAGTATTAAACCACCTGAAACAGAAGTGACTGTAGATAAGCAAGTGTAAAACTCTGTGTAATAATATATTCCAATGTCTATACAAATGAGAAGCTTGAGAGAAATTTAGTTATGATTTAGAGCTTTTTCTTTTCCTTGAGAAAGGATCTCACTGTGTATTCCAGGCTGGCCTCACTGTGTAGCCCAGGCTGATCTTGAACTCACAGCAATTGTCCTGCCTTGGTATTCTGAGTGTGGGATTATAGACATGAGTCACCACACACAGTTTAATTTAGAACATTGAGATCAAGTATTTAAAAGGTAAAATCTTGCTTCTACTATGATACAATTCAGATCTGTACATTATTTTTTTCTTGTTTAGACTTTGGATTTTTGTAGCACATATAAAGCTGACCTGACATGTGTCCCCTAGCCAGAGTGGAGAGCTTTCCTTGGCACTGTGTGGCACCAGGCAAATAATACAAACAGAACTTTGATGCCTCTTCTATGAGTGAGAACTACAGAATTCATTCTACAGACATTCTAGTGTATAATAGGCCATGAGAAATGGCTATTAAAGGAACAAAGAAGTTAATGTCCAACAAGTGAATATATTAACTGGGCTGGAGAGCAATACACTTTGCTTAAATAATAGCAAATACATGCATGGAAAAAAGATCAAGCCATCAGTAGGTGAGAAAGTTACTAGTTCAAGCTGAGAGTAATCAGTAGCCAGCATTAAACCATCTGAAACACAAGTGACTGTAGATAAATGAGTGTAAAACTGTGTAATATAGTCCAATTATTTCAGTATTGAGATAATTTACAAATTGGAAATAACCAAGTTATGGTGGCAAAAACAAAAGAAAGATCAAAAATAAAGTAGGAAAAATGTTTTTAACTTATATCAACAAAGGACTCATTCCCATGAGACTTGCTACAAATCAAAACCAGTCAAACTATAAGTAAGCAGTTTATAGGAATAAAACCTTATACACATCAGTTTCAATCTGATTAAAAGACATGGAATTTAATTTTAGCAAAAACCAAGTTTTCTTCACTTAAATTACAAAAATCTAGAAATTTGAGCAGTGTACTCTGGCAAAGGTTGTGAAAACAGAAAGACATCCCATAGAAGTACAATGAAAACACCTGCCCATCAGACAGGCAAGTATATATGTATATATAGTGAATAGTGGAAAAGCCAGAACTACACACAAAAAAAATTTTTTTAAACTGAAAATACATTACCTGTAATGTAAGATTTGCTAGAAAGCTATGGAAGTGATTATATCCTATAGAAAAAAAGATTGTAAAACATCAAAACATTTGATAAAAACTATCCATTAAAGCACAAAGCAAAAAGGGGGAGAAGATGGAAAAGACAAGAAAAAGAGCTCACCGGGCAATGGGACCCAACCACATGGTATGGCCTGTGAAGTAATCTGGAAGAAAGAAAGAAAGAAAGAAAGAGAGAGAGAGAGAGAGAGAGAGAGAGAGAGAGAGGAGGACAGAAGGTTAAGGGCCAACAACTGGAATGTTCTGTGAGAATTAACTGAGTCTTTAAAATTTTCAAAACTAGTCAGGCATGGTGGTACAAGCCTGTAATCTCAGCACTCAGGAGCCTGAAACAGGAGGATTATTGCCAGCTCAAGACCAGCCTGGGTTACAAAGTGAGCTCATGACCAGCCTGAACCGCATAGTAAGAACCTGCCTTAAAAAAAAAAAAAAAAAATCAAAACTAGGCAAACTCAGGAAATAGAACAAATTCCAAGAATGCAAGTAACAAAGCAAAATCAAACTGAATAATAAGGTAAAACTTGAAAAAGTACAAGGAGAAAAACACACTATTCTTGGAAGAATTACAGAAAAATGATGATATACTTCTCATCAAAATAATTCAAATAAAAAAATAATAGAAATTCATAGTTAAAGTGCTGAATAAGACTTGCAAACTCAGAAGTCTCTATCAAGTAAAAATATCCCTTAACTTGGGGCTGGCGGGATGGCTCAGTGGTCTAAAGCGCCTGCTTGGGAAGGCTTGGGCAGCTGCAGGGACTGCGGTTCGATCCCTGGCACCACATGCTGCGCCAGCCCTGCCTTCAGGGCAGGCTGAGCCAGCCAGAAAAATAAATAAAACAAACAAAAGTACTGAAACAAGAAAAAAAAAAAAAATATCCCTTAACAGAGAAAATAAAATAGGGCATTTTTCAGATATTGCTGAAAGAAATAATTTTCAGTAGAACTGCACAACAAGTCATCTTAAAGAACATACACTGAATAAAGAACAATGATAACTGATGGAAACCTGAACCTTCCTCCAAGATTCAGGTATAAACAGTGGCTAGACAGAAAGGACACTTTATTGTCTTTTAATTTCTTTGAAAATAAATACTAGAGTGTTTAGCACCAAAATAGTAACTGTTTTGAAGAGGATATGACAGTAATAGAAGTTAAATCTGTTATTTTTAAAAAGTGGAAGTAAAACCTGTGTTTTATAGGGCCAGTGAGATGACTCAGCGGTGTAAAGTGCCTGCCTACCTCCAGGGCTGGCTGAGCTGGCCATTATAATAAAACAAAACAAAGCAAAAGGCCTGTGTATTATGGATGAAATGGGATAAAATTATTTAAAGATGTACTGTGCTGGAATGCCAATTGTAAACTCTGAAATAGCTAACAAGTAGACAGTCAGTGGTGAAAGTAAAACAGATAGATAAAAATGGTCAGTTAACATTCCTAAACAGATTTATTCTGATGATTCAGCAGTTTGAGGTAGCCAAGTACTTAGAAGTGGCTCTGGGAGATTCGTCTAATGCACCAGGTGCACGGCTATGCCCAGGAGATGGGATCACAGGAAATCTCTGTACCCAAGCAAACTAACAACCAGGCAAAACCCAGGAACACTGTGGTGATATTTAGAGTGAGAAGTAACAGAAACTAAAGCTTGGAGAGAATGAACCACATGCTCTCCATGCTGCTGTAGTGGGGTCCAGCTTTCTAGGGCTTGGGTGTCATCTTCCTAATACAAAAGGCTCCTAACAATGGCCACTGAAGACTCAGCAGGACCATCTGAGAGGCAAGTATATTTCTCAGTGACCCTAGCCCACAAAGGGAGGGGAGTGTCTCAAGTATTCTGGCAATGGGAGGTCTCCATAGACAGGTAGCCAGAGAAGGGCCAAACCAAAGCACAGTCAGGAAGATTTAGGCAGGATACATGGGGGTTCAGAAAATAAAGGCCAGCCTGGGCATGATGATGCATGCCTATGATCCCAGCACTTGGGAGGCTGAGGCAGAAGGACCACTGTGAGTTCAAGGCCAGCCTGGGCTACAAAATGAATACAAAGCCAGCCTGAACTGCATAGTGAAACCCTGTCTCAAAAAGACAAAACAACAACAGCAACAACAAAGGCCTCAGATTGGCAGGATTTTCTTGCCCAGAAGTAAGACACTCACTCACCTCTCTAAAGAATATCTGTTGTGTCTAAAGTTACAATTAGTGGTGCTGGCAAGAGCAGGCCTGCTACACAGCTCAAGAGCTATATGCCCACTTCTATATCAAACTTGCCAGACAGTAACCCATAAGTTAATCTCAACTTAGCTTAAAACATAGTCCGTTGGGTATTAAGCCCCAAACAAAGGAACTTCCTGGGCAACCCTTCCCAAGTTCATTTGCCTGGGAGCCTTCAACTTTCGCTTCACAATAAATGCTGCTATCCATTTTTACACTACAATAAATAATGTGTGAGTCGTCTGTGACTCTCTACCTCATAATTCTTTCTGGGCTGATAGAAAAACCTAGAAGCCAGAGAGTAACAGAAATGTTGCAGCATTTTGCCCAGTCTCACTTGTCAGTCTCAAGATACCCTAGGGGTGCCGGGGCCAGCATGGCACTCTGGGGCCCTGGTCTCTGCTCTATCTGGCTGGCCCCTAGAGCCACTTTTGATTTAAATAATAGTCTTTTGATGTAATAATAATGAGCTCACATAAGAATTAATGAATTTACTCAATTAGATAAACATAATTTTGAAACTGATACACTTTCCTTCAAAGTGAATGCTTCTAAAAAAGATAAACGAGATTTGTTTACTGTCTACCCTATGTAATTGTGAAATACATACCAGTTTAAGAAAAATTCTTATACTGATCACTTGGTGAAGTAATGGCTGATTGGGTTAAAATTTTACAATTGTTTTACAATTAATTTCAGCTCTTTCCTCTCATTCCAATGTATTTAGAAGGCACAGCTGAGGTACAGGGGGACTGAAAAAGCTCTATGTCAATCTCTAGGGACACCTGGTCATTTTCATTGCCAGAAGAATTAATACTGTAAAAATGATAATACAGACCTGTATTGCACACCTTGTAATCCCAGCACTTGGTAGGCTGAGGCAGGAGGATTGGTGTGAGTTCAAAACCAGCCTGGGCTACAAAAGTGAGCCCAAGCCCAGCCTAAACTACATACTGAGACCCTGTCTCAAAAAGACCAAAAAAAAAAAAAAAAAAAAGAGGTAATACTACCAAAAGAAATCCTCAGATTCAGTGTAATCCCATCATATGTCCCATCATGATAGTCTTCTCAGAACTAGACAAAAAACATCTTGTAATTCATATGGCAATATAGTGAGAGTTAGACTAGCTAAAGCAATCCTAAGAAAAGGAGCAATACTGGAGATGGCACACACCAGTTATCCCAGCACTTGGGAGGTTGAGGCAGGAGGATCACTGTGAGCTCAAGACTAATCTATATAGTGAGTCCAAGGTCAGTCTAAACTACCTAGGAAGACCCTGTCTCAAAAAAATAAAATAAAAAATTATATAGTCACAATAACAAAAACAGATACTGGCACAGAAACAGGTATGTACGCCAAGGGGCTAGAATAGAGAACACAGAATAAACCTATTCAGCAATCTAATTTATGACAAAGGTACCAAAAACATGTATTGGAGCAAAGATAGTCTCTAATAAAAAGTGCTAGGAAAATTGGATATCCACATGTGAAAGACTGAAACTAACTTGCCCTGTAAAAAGTCAACTCAAAATGCCTCAAAGAGTATAAACATAAGTTCTAACACTGAAAATGCTGGAAGAAAACATATGAGAAACACTTCAAGGGCTGGGCATTGGCAACAACCTCGTGAATCAGATTCTAGTACCTCAAGAAATAAGAGCAAGAACTGACAGACAAGATCACATCATATTAAAAGGCTTCTGCACAGGAAAATAAAAATTAATGGACAAAATGAAAATTAATAACTTGCCAGATATTCACCTGACAGAGAATTATTATCCAAACTTAACACCAAAATAACTACTCAAGGTCTGGCCAAATAGCTCAGTGGATTAAAGCACCTGCAAGCAGGAGCAGGGACAGGGAGTTCGATCCCCAGACCTGCTATTGCTGGTCCAGACCCCACGGTGCATTGACAAGGCAATTTAGACTTGGTGTGGTAGTGCACACCTGTAATCCCAGTTCTTGGGATGCTGTAAACAGGTGGTTCACTACAAGTCCAATCTAGCAGTGAGACCCTGAACACCCTATGGAACTTTTCCTCCCCCACCCCCCAAAAAAAATCTTTGGGCTGGAGAGATAGCTCAGTAGAATAAGCACTTGGCTGGCAAGCACAAGGTCCTGAGTTCAGTCCCCAGTACCACACACACACACACACACACACAAAAAAAAAAAAAAAAAAAAAAAAAACCTTTATTAAAAAAAGAAAAAAAAAAAAAAAAAAAAAAAAAAAAAAAAAAAAAAAAAAAAAAAAAAAAAAAAAACCTTTATTAATAAGTGGACAATAAAGTTAACACCAAAATCATTAATAAAAGGGTAAAATTAACAAACACCAAAAGTATAAATGGCCAAAGTTATATGAAAAAAATGTTCAATCTCTTTAGCCATCAGGGAAATGTAAATCAAAACTGTTGTACACTGAGATTCTATCTCACCCCTCAAAAATATAAAAAATAGTAAATGCTAGTGAGGCTGCAGGTGAAAAGGAATCTTCTACACTGCTGGTGGAAATGTAAATCAGTCCAACCAAGAAGGAAAAGGAGGGTAAGAATCTAAAACTATTTATTGTATGTAGGGAAATCTTAACATAGCTCCTAACAATTTTCAAATCATAAATGAGCCTCACATTATTCCTATTAAAAACATTACTTTTAAGTTGAGCCATATTCAAAAATAAATAAATTGAGCCATGTTCTTTCCTTTGCACAAAAAAGTAAAAATTCAGGATTACATAACCTCATTATGACACCACCGTACACCACAAAGGCCTTCTAGAGATCCCTTGGATAAGTCTGGCTGAACTTTGTTGCTGTTATTTAAAAAAAAAATAAAAAAATAAAAAAATAAAAAAAAAAAGGAAACTGAAAATGTTTGCATTATCATAGACCCTGAATTCACCTTTGAAATATTAACTTTCTGACAGAATTCAAAATAAATTCAGAAGGCTCATTGCACTCATGTGGACCTCTCAACTGACAAAAGATAAAGAGTAACCTGCATACTAATAGTGGGGATGGGGCTGGGGAGATAGCTTAGAAGACTAAGCACTTGCCTGGCAAGCACAAGGGCTGCAATCAATCCCCGGTTACACACACACACACACACACACACACACACACACACACACACTAATAGTGGGGATGATCTAGGAGTCAACTGTAAATTCTAATGTTTTGATGACAAACAGGTTTATCACTAGAGACTGAGGAGAATGAGGACACTCCGGGCCCATTCCATGCAGCAGGAAGGAGGAGTAAACAGGAAGGCAGAAGAAACTAAGGAGCAAAACATTTGAGAAAGAAAAATCAAAGGAGTATTCAGAGAGAAAGGGCAGAAAGTGAGGGACAGAAAAGTGGATTAACTGAACAAATGCTGTCCCATTAGATTTTGCAACAGTTTACAAGGCTACAGAAACAGACTACTGGTGCTGTGCTACATTTTCAGCAGAAATTTCACACAAGGCAGACAATGAGAGCAACAGTGAATGATGGCTGTAAACCTGGCAAATTTGCAAAGGGAAGACAGGCTTTGGGGCAGAGAAGAAAGATGGAGGGACCAAAGCATTCCTCTAGTTCCCACTCATGTGGCAGGCTTTTCCAATATTTTATAAAACATTCCCTCAGCAATGAAAAGCTCAAAAACCATTAACCATCTTACCTGAGAAAGGTACAAAAGCATGTCGCATGCTCACTGAAAATGGCATCCCTCTGTCTGAAGCCTTCTGCATCTGTGCCTGGGGCCCAGAGTTCTGGACACAACGCCTCTTATATTGTCTTCTGTGGTACAAACAACACTATCAGCTGGACATGGGGCATCTTAAATGTGTGAAATATTGTACCTGACTTTCATAAAGTAATTAATGTTTCCATCTAAGAAGCTTAAACCCAACCTGAAGCCCACTTTAAAAGAGTTAATAAAAATATTAGACTTCTTTTAGCAACTATTCAATTTAACATTAAGGAATATCCATAATTGCCTTTCCATGCTCTTTCTGAGGTAACTTGCTACTGCCTGGTAACTCAAAAAATCTCTCTGGCCAGATCCCACATGGATGATTTGTGCTGTTTCTTCCCATCATGTATCTACAGGTAGGTGGAAGGGCAGAAGGGGTTCTGCTGGCATTGCAAGCCCCATCCTTTTATTATTTAACTTAAACTAGTCTACAGTGCTGGTTGACTTAATTAGGAGCCTAGATTTTCAGCATTTCAAGATCCTCCAGCTTCATTACAGATAGACTAAGGACTTTAAAGGGCCAGAACCTACAACAGAAGTGTGTCTGGAAGATAAAATTAAACTCATATAATTATTTTATATAATAGGATATTTTCAAGCTGTGCATACTCTCAAAAGTTAGTTAATACCCAGACAGAAAACCATACCTACCTGCTTGTGGGCAGCAGGCCTCTGCCTAGGGCTTGTGAAGGGGGGCTCTCCTCCACAAGGGTTGGCATTTTGATTTCAAAATCTCTTGGCACATTCTGGATATTTGGTTCTGTAAAGGTTATGCGGCCTAAATTAAGCAGAGTAAGGATATAAAATTAGGAAAAGCCTGGACATTTATTTTAACATTTGCATTTCTGAATTTCTTTAAAATGCTACCAATGTTAAACTAAATTCAATTTTTTTAAATGTTCATGTATTTGCGAATAATAAAATCAGTACAAGACCATCCCAAAATAATAAATGAGCTGCAATGCTATATTCGGCATTAACCTAGCTCTTTAAAAAACAATCCCTTAAGGAACAAGTTGATCAGTTAAATTACTCTTATGCTGCAGTGAACACCAGACATTGGCACTACAGGAGGTGAGCAGCCATATACACAAGTAAAGACAGATGCAGTGGGCTGGAGGAGATGACTGTGGGAGCCTGCAAAGCCACAGCTCACAGACAGGGACCAGTATCTGCCACATAAGGGTAAAGGAGGATTACTTAAATTTTAGGGAACTGGTGAAGAAGTCTGGATGGAAAAAGAGAAGAAAGAAATAAAAACAGGAATAGAACAACAAAAAGAAAACTAGAAATGATGTTCATACTCATACAAAAACAAAAGTAACCCAGAAAAAAAATATGTCCATATAAGGGCATGTCTATTTTGTCACTGGGAGAAAGAGTGGGTAGACAGAGCCCTCATGCGTGTTAGTTAATTCCAGTAAACCAGTTGTACCTTTATGGGTAAGTGGTGGGTAATCCCAGCAAGCCTGTATATACCTTTAGTTCCAGTGAAGTCTGAGGTTTTTTTCTACTGTGAGGCTGTAACCTAATTTGTTCAGCCTGTAGCATCCTATGTGCATCCTTCTTACTTGAATTTAGCTACTTGATCTATTGCCAACTAGGACTCAGTTCCACCTCCCCTGACACTAGCGACCTCCTGATGGAGCTAATCACTGAACCTATATAACTCAACAGCCTCTGCAGTCCACTGGGTCTACTATTTGATTCCACTGGTGGGCTTCTCCATGGAGGCCATGGGGCTCACCAGTAGTCACCAGCTGTCTGCTTATACTTCTTCTTCTCGTATGTTTATACTTCTTCTTCTAATATGTTTCTATTTTCTTTCAATCCCTTTAAAATTTTCTCCCCCCAGGGTAAACTCAACATATTAAGGGCATACTCTGGACTTTGTTATATAACCACAAATCTAATTCATACAGGTAAAGGTGGTAAATTAATGGTTTCCTCACTTTGTCATTTTCTACACTGTATTTGACTGTACTACTTTAGTCAACGTAACTTCATTGTTCTAATCAGTTGTTCTTCATGTTAAGACAAGCCTAAGGGTCATAAACGACCACAGGCCAATGTCAAAAACCAGGGAGTAGGAACAATCTAGGAAGAAGGGCTAACAATCATAAATGTATATGTACCAAGTACCAGTGCACCCAACTGTATAAAACAAATATTTATGGAGAGAAAAAAAATCAAATATCTATTCAGGTGAATGCCCCAGACCAGAAAGGAACAGAGATAAAATCAGGACAAAGTAACCCTGTCCCTACAGCAAAGACTGGTAAAAGTTCCATAGCAGAGTACACCCCATTCAGTTCAAGCCAATTGTTGCTGCCTGAGTAACTCCTTTAAAAATAACGCCAGCCCTAGGAAAAGCAGCACAGATTGCACTTCAGGAAATAATCTCAGGGGCTGGTGAGATGGTTCAGCAGTCTAAAGCACCTGCTGAGGAAAACTTAAGCAACTGCAGGGACTGCAGTTCGACACCAGCAGCACATGTTGTAACTGCCCCACCCCCAGGGCAGGCTGAGCCAGCCATTAAAAAAAAAAAAATCTCAGATCTCAATGCTAGTGAATAACAACACAAAGAAATGAGATTCTAAAACCAACAACATAAAAAAAAAAAAAAAAAAAATTGACTAGAGATGAGCTCCCAGGAGGAAGTGGCCAGTTTTGGCCTGCCACATGCCAGCGTTTATCTCCCCATGCTCCTTGGACAGGATGGGGCAGTGTGCAGGGCACTGTGGCTGTGGGCCATGGCCCGGACTTCTGAGGTGAAGTGAATATGACTGGCCTTGAGAAACCGCCTTTCTACATCTTTAAAGAAACCTCCGCAAGCTTTTTCAAATTGCCTTTCAAATAGAGTAAATAATTTGAACCGCAAAATCAGAAAAATAAATAAAACCAACAGCACATGGAGCCAAGGAGATAGCTCAGAAGAATAAGTGTCCACCTGACAAGTACAAGGTCATGAGTTTAATCCCTGCTACTGCAAAAGAAAAAAAAAAAAAAAAAAAAAAAAAAAAAAAAAAAAAAAAACAGCACAAAACCCACTGGAACTCTAAGCCCTAAGCACCATTCTGAGTCTCACTCTTGTGATTTCTGTTTAAAGACTGGAGCCGGGCGTGGTGACGCACGCCTGTAATCCCAGCACTTGGGAGGCTGAGGCAGGAGGATTGATGCGAGTTCGAGACTAGCCTGGGCTACAAAAGTGAGCTCAAGGCCAGCCTGAACTGCTCAATAAGACAAAAAAAATAAAAAAAATAAAGACTGGAAGGGTGGAACTAAGAAAACTAGGTGTTAATTGCAAGTGCCATACGAAATTTCATTTCAGATGAAAACATAACAAGAGTGAACAGTTTTATAGAAAGGTTTGATTCTTGTTAGAAGGTTTTTGTTTTGGAAGCTATGTATAATAGAACACTTTTGCCTTCACTAGTCATACTGTGGGAGGCACTCAATATTTTGGGAAAAACGGGTAAAGCCATGTATATTTGTATAGTGTGTCTTACATATTTAAGTAGCAGATGGCCATCACCCTTTAATTATCATGTATCTTAAAATAATGAACACTACAGATAGAAAATATATATTGCTTTTCTCAATTGGGAAATTGACATTTATGCAAAAGAAAAGTTTTAATCCTAGTGCATTCATCTGACATCCCAATTAATCATGTGGCTATGAAATTCACAGTAATATGGCTCCCAAAGAATTGGTTTGCCCTGATTGCTTTGGTTTACTAGCTAAACAAAACTGATGACTCAATTTCAGAAGTAATGATTAACAGCTCTGTGGTTACATGATGTACACAGAGATAGTTACAGTGTAGTAATTCACACTGTTTTGTGCTAAAAAAAATCTGCATAACTGTAAAACATTTAATGAAGCTATTTTACTTGAACTGTATCTTATGTGAAAGTAGGTAGAATTTTTCCTATGCTGTAACTGTTATATATTTTGGTATCTGAAGTGAAATGGTTGTTCTTTTATTAATGAGTTGTATCTCAATGAATTGTGTCTCAACAGAAACTAAATGAATATTTCAAAGTAAATTGTTACTATATGTAAACTATAACTGAAATTAGTATTTAATGGAAGGACCTTATTTCACATTTGTATAATTGTTAAAGGGACCTCTTTAACAGCTTATATATTTTTTTCTTCAGATTTTATGCATTAACAGAAAAATTACTCTTACTATAATAAAAACATTTCAAGGAGAAAAAATAAAAAATCAAAAGCACTGACATAATTGTAATGGGGAAAATTCAATAGTCTGTCACAAACAGATCAAACAGACAAAAGATCAAAAGAAATATCAGAACTTCACCAAACTTTTGAACAAACGGACTTAGTGGATGTCTACAGAATATTCTATCACACAATGTCAGAAAACACATTCTTCTCAGATATACATGGGACATTCTCCAAAACAAACTATATACTAGCTCATTGAACATGCTTAAGTATATGCAAAGGAACTAAAATTACCCTGTGCACACTATCAGAGCATAGTGTAAATGAATGAAGTTGGAAATCAATGCCAAAAGAAATCACAAGATCATAAACATAGTGAAGCTAAATAACACCCTCCCAAACAACCAATGGTCAACTGATGGAACTAAAGAAGAAATTAGACAGCCTCTTCAATCAAACAATAGTACCAATACAACATCTAACATCTCTAGAACACAATGAAAGTAGTCCTACAAGGGAAATTTATAGTGGTGAATTCCTACACCAGAAAAATTGAGCATGGTCAAATAATCTAGTGAGCCACAAACTTCTAGAAGAAGAAAAGCAAGTCAAGCCCAAAGCTTATATAAGAAAAGAAATTAAAATTTCAGAGCAAAAATTACTGCAACAGAGACTAAGAAAATAACTACAAAGAATCAATGAACCAGAGTTGGTTCTTTGAAAGATTAAAGAAAACTGGGCTGGCGAGATAGCTCAGCAGTCTAAAGCACCTGCTTAGGCAAGCTCAAGCAATAGTAGGGGATGACTGCCTTTCCATCCTGGGAACCACCTGCTAGGGGGCAGGTTGAGCCAGCCATAATATAAACAAACAAACAAATAAATAAAAATTTTTTTAAAGATTAAAGAAAATTGACAAACCCTTAACCAGTCTTACCAAAAAATGGAGACTTAAATCAAGGCAATCTAGAATAAAAAGGGTGAAATCACAACAGACTGCAGAAATCTAAGAGATCATCAATACCTACTTCAAGAACCTGTATTCTAATAAGATGGAAAACACAGAAGAACTGAACAGATTCAGCTATACAGGACTTATCAAAGCTGAATCAAGAAGAAATGAAAATCCTAAATAAACCAACACCAGTTAACAAAATTGAAGATGTAGTTAAGAACCTATCAACAGGGGCTGGGGAGATAGCTCCGTGGTACAAGTGCCTGCCTGGCAAGTACAAGGTCATGAGCTCAAACCCCAGTGGTGCCAAAAAAGAAAAAAATCAACAAACAAAATCCCAAGAAATCCAGGCAACATAACAATCCCTGACAACAAATTATACAATAGAGCTACTATGATAAAAACATGGTACTGGCACATACACACACAAAGGAAAAACAGGCTGAGGATCAATGGAACAGATTACATGCTGCAGAAACAACTCCAAATATATTCAACTCCAAAGATAACTCAAATTATCTTTAACAAAAGGGTCAAATACTTTCACTTTTTTAATAAATGTTGCTAGAAAACTGGCTTTCCATATGTTGAAGATGAAAATTAGATTTATGTCTATTACCATGCACCAAACCAAAAATCAAAATGGATCAAAGATCTAAATATTAAAATATAAACATTTATTGGAAGAGAGAATAGGTAGAGCTCTTGAAGACCTCGGTGCAAACAAAGCTTTCACAAACAAAACCTAATGGTCTAAGAACCATCAGAAAGAATGAACTGGGATTACATCCTTTGCACAGCAAAGGAAAATACTGAGAGTGAGGCAACAATGCACAGCATGGAAAAAAAAAATTGCCAGCAGTTCCTCAGACAAACTAATAATATCTGAATATATAAGGAACTAAAAAATATTAGATACCTAAACTTTAGACCCACTGTAGAAATGGGCTTCTGAAATGAATAAAGATGAAAAATTAGAAATTGCAAATAAATATATGAACATATGTTCAAGATCACTAGTCGGTCAAGAGATGCAACTGAAAACATTTGAGATTTCGTCTTATTGTACAAACAATGGCTACTGTCAAGAACTTAACCAATAACAAATGCCGGAGGGTCGGTGGGGAAAAAGGAACCCTTCTCATTGTTGGTGGGAGTGCAGGCTGGTACAACTACTATGGAAATCAAAATAGAGCTATTAATTCTGACCTTTTAATTGCTTTTCTCATATAAGCTTTGGGCTTTACGTGTTTTTCTTCTTCTAGAAGTTTATGGCTCATTAAATTATTTGACCTTGCTCAATATTTCTGGTATAGGAATTCACCACTATAAATTCCTCAGAAATATTCTGGGTGTGGTGATGCACACCTATAATCCCAGCACTTGAGAGGCTGAAGCAGGAGGATCAGTGAGAGTCTGAGATCATCCTGGGCCACAAAAGTGAGCTCAAGGCCAGCCTCAACTGCACAGAGAGACCCTGTCTCAAAAAAGACAAAAAGAAAAAAAAAAAAATAGAACTAGAGTTACTATTAGACCCAATTATTTCCCTTCTTAGTGAAATCCTCCTGCAAGACTCACAAGCATCATACCACCATGATGTATGTATACCCATGTTTATAGTGACACACAGCTAAATCTGGGAACAGCTCAAATGACTATCAACTGATGAATGGCTAAATATGTGTGTGTCTTTTTATACAACAGAACTACTCTGTCATATATTTGAGACATTTCTAGGTAAATGGATACATCCTGAGACACACTCTTAAGTAAAATAAATTGGACATGTGTGAGAAACCAGAAATGTAAATAAGAACCAAAGTGTATAAGAGATGTTCAGAAATGGGAAGAAAATGTTCAAACTAGAAGGAGAATGATGGAGGAAGGAGAGGGAAAGGAAGAAATGGATAAGAAAAAATGAAAACAAAGCTATTATAAATATATAGGGGAAGAGGGTGTTGAAGGGAAGGGAGAAAAATGAGACAAATAAAGTAACATATCATATACAGGTATGGAATTCCCTACAATAAGTATTACCATTATGCACATCTAAAATGTAGTAAGAAAGTTTTAACAAGAAAAAAATCTTGTTGGCGCTGGGTAGATAGCTCCGTGGCACAAGTGCCTGCCTGCCAAGTGCAAAGTTGTGAGTTCGAACCCCGGTCCCACAAAAAAAAAAAGTCTTGTTTTCTTCACCAGATTGCATGTATACTTACCCTGGGAGGGTCATGAGACATCCAAGAGCTTTGTTTCCTGCTTGGATAAAGTGAAGCCTGCTAACATCCAAATGGAAAGGGCCAAAACCGAAGTTGAATAAGACCATGGACTCAGATAGCACATTCTAGTCTATATTCTCACGCAAAAACTGTCTCGGGCATTCATTTACTTTGTACAAGCACTTGAAAACAGGAGCTCCCTGAAACTCATCTCCACATTTAGCTGGTTTCTGGCTATGCTTTATGCATAATTATAAGCTTTCTAAACATTATAGAACTTCTCTGAACCCAACAATAAAACCTTGAATTTCTTGACCATCACAAGCAAATATTATATATGCAAATCTTTTCCTTACAAAATTGGTTGTTATTCATATTTAACACTTCCCATCACCTGTAGCTGTGTGTGATTGTGACACAGGATAGATTCTTTCCATTCTAAGAAAAGGATTCAGATGCTTTTCACGTTGCAGTGGAAAGACCACTTTGGTAATAGCATTTGTGATTCTTCTCCATTCCAGTATCAAGCCTGGCAAAGGATGCAAGGCCTTTAACTTACTTAGAACATCCTGCCAAAGAAACATACTAAAGTAAGATTGGACTCTTGTACAAATTCAGCAGCAAAATATAATCTTTTAAGTAGAAAATACAATCTTAAAGTTAAATTTGATAGTGCTATGCCCACAAATAACAATCATTGTTTAGGCTTTTTAAAAACCACCATAAAACTATGATTGGTACAATTTAGGAAATGCAAATATGGTGGTGGTGAGTAGTATCAACTACTAAAATCAAGGTTTCTAAACTCAAGGACATATCAGTTAAGGAAATGACTGTCACCAGCACTTTGTCAAGATTTTAAATCACCTCTTTTTTTTAAGTAGTTCCTCCTCCACTCTTTTCATAACTACAAGAATCTCAGCTAGCTCCCTTTTTGACCTGATACTTACATAGTTTCATACAAGAAAATCAGGAAGCACTTATTTTTAAAAGCTTCACATTTCTATGCTATGACTTTCAAGGAACTATTAAGGAGCAGGAACTGGTGGGATGAAACAGCAACATTAAGGAAAAGCTGAGCAGGGATACAGGGCTGGAAACATTTCCCATGGGAAGACAAGTTACAGTTCATGATTTCAGAGTCAATATTGCACAAAATGGTAGCTTGAACAGCTCTCCACAACTGATAGAGTTACATTTTTTTAAATGTATTTAGTACAGGGTCTAAGCAGTGGTTCTCAACCTTTCTAATGCCCGTGACCCCACAATACAGTTCCGCACATTGCGGTGACCCCAAACCAAAAAATAACCTTGGTGGCTACTTCAAATTCTAATTCCAGCAAATAACATTTCACCATGGAATAGCATGGGTTTAAATATGTATTTTCTCATGGCTTTAGGCGACCCCTGTGTTTTGGTTGTTTGACCCCTGCAGGGGTAGCGACCCACAGGTTGAAAACTGCTGGTCTACAGGGACTCATTACATAGATCGGACGTATAGTGATCTTTCCTGTTTTTCAGCCTCTCAAATGCTGGGATTATAGGTGTGCAGCCATATCCAGTCTCAATCACCCTCTCAGTGCACCCCAAGGGGTGGGGCAGGCAAGGCAGGTGGGGATCAAACCCTAGATCCTATGTCTGCCTAAGGAGGTGCTTTAATCCACTGAGCTATATGGCCAGCCCTACATTTTCTTTCCTTATTTTTCTATTGAAATTTCACTAAAAAGGAGACATTCATCTCTTCTGTCTTCTCACCAACTAATGCATAGTCTCTGTGGATTATCATTAGTACATTTCCTTTAAAAATAGTAGATTATAGTCTTAATTTCATAAAAACTTATTTCCCTCTGGAACTGACAAAAATTATTCTTTTCTCTATACTATTCTCCATATCCATACAACTATACAAATTGTATTATACTAGAAGACCAAGAGTAGTGGTTGGTAATCATTAAATAACGTGTAAGAGCTTACACTGTTTTACTGGTAAGAAAAATGCAACTGTTGACTCAGTTAACAGTCCCGATTTTCCATGCCCAGATTTTGTGGGTTACTCAGCCACAAACCAATTTGCCTGCTTCTGAGTAAGGTGAACTGGTAGTTTATGTTATATCTTTATATCATCAGCATTCTTTTGAAACATTAAAATGTTAGCCGTACTTAAGATTCTACCCTGTAATTGCCCCAAAATGTACCTTGCTGGTGCTGAATCGTCTCCCCAAGCTCTGTTTGTATGCCTGGTCATTCCCTCTTCTGGTAGAACCCAAGGTTTTCTTGCTGCTTTGGACTTTCCCATCTGGTGGCAACTTCAATTCCAAAAACAGAACCTACAATATATTATCACTTCTTTATTCAAGAATCAATTGCAAATACTGTCATTTAGAAAATATTTTTAGAAGTTATTTGAGAAAACAATCTCTACAGTTTAACATGAGATGAAAGAATATATCTTTAGCCAATTTAGAATTATCAGTCTTAATAAATGATGAATGAGAATGCATGTATCAGATTAAGTTATCCTTACCTGGATCTGAAGGCTACTAGGTAGTATAACACAGTTTTCCAACAACAACATGAGTATGTACCTATGCTGACCAATTGGCAAATAAACTACTGACACTGAGACTTGAGGATGCTCTGAGAATTATATGCTGTCCTAAATGCCTCCTGAAGCGAGAACCGGCATGGCTGGTCAAACATTTAATCAACATTGAAGGTAAGTACAGAAGCATGTATGTCTACGCTGTTATAAAATCTCATGACACCATAAGGAAGATTCTGGAAGCTATCAAATTCTCCTACCACAGTGCTGTAGCTAGAAGTCCTGAGGTATAAAAAGTTAAGTTGAGATACCAATCCAATATGGCCAAATAAATGTTAGAAAGAAGAAGGGGAGAACTCACTACAGAAGTCAGGACACCACAGGGAGGAATACAGACTCTTTTGCAGTGAGAAGATCCCAATGAGCCAAATTCTAAAGCAAATTAGAAAGGTCACATGCCAGAAAATTCAGAACATTATTTATTATACCTACTCTTTCACTTATATACCTTGAATGGGTTTTAGTGAACCTTGGATTATTTTGGCAACACTAATTCTGAGAATTAAAATTATTTGCATTGTAAGTGAGGTATATTAGCACTCCAAGTACCTACAATCAAAAAGAAAGGAAGGAAGGAAGGAAGGAAAATAAAAGGAAAGGAAAGGAAAGGAAAGGAAAGGAAAGGAAAGGAAAGGAAAGGAAAGGAAAGAAAAGAAAAGAAAAGAAAATCTACAGCCAAGCTCAGCAGTCTAAAGTGCCTGCTTAGGTAAGCTTAGGCAGGCACAGAGGCTGGAGGTTCAAGGAGGTTCAATTCCTGGCACCACATGCTGTGCCAACCCTACCCACAGGATGGGGTGAGCTGGACAAAAACAAAAACAAATTAAAAAAAAAACTGTAAGACTAGAGAAATTATTCCTTAAATTTATTTGGAACCAGAAAAGACCTAGAACAGCAAAAATAATCCTGGGCAACAAAGACAAGGCAGGAAGCATTATAATTCCTGACTTAAAACTATACTACAAAGCTACTGTGATAAAATCAACGGGTTACTGGCAGAAAAAAAAAAAAAAAAAAAAAAAGACTTGAAGACCAATGGAATGGATTAGAAGATGCAGAAGCAAACACAAACACACTCAGCCACCTTATCTGTAACAAAGGGGCCAAACAATGCTTACTGAAAGAAAGCCTCTTTAACAAGTGGCACTGGAAGCCGGGTGTGGTGGCTCATGCCTGCACTCCCAACACTCAGGAGGCTGAGGCAGGAGGATTGGTGCAAGTTCAAGACCAGCCTAGGCTACAAAAGTGAACGAAGGCCAGCCTCAACTGCACAGTGAGACCCTGTCTCAAAAAGATTTAAAAAAAAAAAAAAAGTGGCACTAGAAAAACTGAATCTCTACATGCTGAAAACTAAAACTTGACCCAGGTCTATCACCATGCACTTAAATAAAGTTGAAATGGATTAAAGATCTAAATATTAAAACAGAAACACTAAATCTCTTGGAAGAGAAAATGGGAGGAAATCTTAAAGACATTGGGGTAGGCAAGCAGTTCATGGACAAAAATCAAACTGCACATGTAATACTTGAAAGAATTAACAACTGGGACCTCCTCTTACTGAGAAGCTTCTGCACTCAAAAGAAATTACCAACAAAGTGAAAAAAAAAAACCCACAAATTTCAAAAAAAAAAAAAAAAAAATCTTAAGAAGTACTCAGACAGAAGTCTGCTAACTAGAATTTCTAAGAACTCAAAAACATAAAGACCCCAAATTTAAAGACCCAATCCAGAAATGGGCATCTGAGATGAACATAGACTTCTCAGAGGAAGAAATACTAGAAACTAATAAATACATGAAAAAATGCTCCACATCGCTGCCACTCATGAAATGCAAATTCAAACAACACTGAGATACCATCTCACTCTACAAAGAATGGCTATCATAAAGAAACCAACCAACAACAAATGTTGGAGAGGCTGTGGGGAAAAAGGAACACTTCTCCACTGCTGGTTGAAATGTAGACTGCTACAACCATTATTCAAAGCAATGTGAAGACTCCTTTAAAAAACTAGGACTGGAAATCCCATTCAATCCAGCTACCTCCTACTGGAAATTTTCCCAGAAGAACTGAAAACATCATATCATAGTAATATTTGTGCACCTCTGTTTATAGCAGCACAATGTGTGATAGCCAAATCTTGGAAACAACCAAAATGTCCATCACTTGAAGAATGGATGAAAAAGATGTGTTTTTACACAATGGAGTATTACTCAGATATAAAGCTATAAACTTGAAGCCTTCATATACAAATGGATGTATCTTTTTTATGAGCAGAACATATTTATTAGGGGAAAGGAAGCTTCTGTCTGAGAGAGGGACAGAATGGGGGCCTGAGCGGATGGTCCTCAAGGGGATGTATCTTGGATACTTACTCATAAGTGAAATAAACCAGACCTATATGTGTAAACATTGTATTATCTCCCTAATATAAGAACTCAAAAGAAGAAATAAAAATGGAAAGGCATAATATAGTTAAATGGAAAGGGAGAATTTAAGGATCAAACAAAGAAGAAAAAACTGGGAGAAAAATTTGGAAACATGGTAGGGGCAAAACCATGCATTTATATACAAAAGATGGTTAAGTCAATGGTCCTAAAAATCTCTAACAGGTTTTTGAAACCAGCAAGTAATTGGTAGAATTCACACCCTTACTAACTATATGTACTGATATCTGTGAACTAAGCAAACACACTGAGGATAGCAATGTGTAATACTAAAACCATGCTTGGAATATCTATCAGTCTGGTCTTTAATTAGGCACTACTTTTAAGGTCTTATCAATTATTGCTATACTCTCTCTCATGTAAACATTTGTAAGAAAGAAAGAAAGAAAGAGAGAGAGAGAGAGAGAGAAAGAAAGAAAGAAAGAAAGAAAGAAAGAAAGAAAGAAAGAAAGAAAGAAAGAAAGAAAGAAAGAAAACAGAATATGAGACAAGGAAAAATAAGGCCATGGAAGTATACTGTTACAATTTTACAAATGGTTAAATTCCTAAATCTCTGTGGAGCAGTGAGAAATTTTTTTCACATTCTATAGGGATTTAAAGTTTAGAATATCAATAATTGGTGGAAAATACCTGTTTCATGTTATGTCTAAGGTGTTTGATATTCAGAGAGATAATGATGTTAAGCTCAACTGCCTATCTTATAGGGAATAATATCATTAAGCTTCTCTTCTGGAGGGCTAACAACTTAAGTTGGCAGACCAAACAACTAGAGAAAAAGTAGGGTAACAAGAATACCCTATATTTTGGCTCTAGCTTTTCAAGTTCAGTGAGGATACAGGACATAAAAGAACCTATATTGTAACAGCCTGTAACTCAGTGGAGCCCCAAATTTCCTGTTCAAGGAGATTATGGGGCTACAGAGGAGAGTGATCAATGATGTATAGTGTGCCTAGGGAGAGTCACCTAGAGAGAAAATATTCTCTCAGGTTTTCACCAAGAGCAAATTGGCCAAGTAAAGGCCATGATTCATACAGATGGCTGACACTGAAAAAAATTCTGCAAACTACAGTACATAGTTTCAGGGTAAGTCCTGAGTAGACCTGACTGACCTCATCAGATACAAAATTTACATTTTTTGGTAATATAGGTCTTGCTTTATCTTGGTCTTAACCATCCAGCAGAAAAATCTAACCACAAGGTATGAAAAGGAAAGCTATATTACTATGCTAAGTTATAAAAGGCTCAAGTCAACAGCTTCCAATAATGCCAGATGAGCTGACAATCCACTACTGTTATGAACTATTGGACTATATATACAGCTAATTTCTCTTTGTGCGATGAAAAGAAAGAGCTGTACTAATGATACTTAGATGAGAAATCATGTCTGCATCTTATACCCTGAACAACTATGACAAAAACAATATGTAATGTATTAACTATTGTAAAAAATTTTTAAAAATAAAAAAATTGTAAGATAATTAAGATTCCAGAAATTCAACACAAGAATAGAATCTTAAAAACTGTTAGAGGGAAAAACTACCTATAAAGGAAAGCTCATCAGAATCACAACTGATTTCTCTAAATAAACCTTCAAGTCAAGGAGAACTTGGGGTGAAGCATTTCAAACTTTAAGGAAAAACATCTTTCAACCCAGAGTGATGTAACCTACAAAACTGTCTTTCAAAACTGATGGAGAAATAAGATACTTCCATGACAAAGAACATCTGAGAAAATTTATGACCACCAAACCAGCACTCCAAAATGTTTCAGAGGACACTAGATAGAGATAACAAAAGACTGTAACTCCATGAATCCCAACAAAAAAAATCCACCAGGCAAGGCAGACAAACAGAGGGAAGGATAAAGGGGGGGAGTAGCCAACAACAAGAAAATAACATGACAGTCAATACATATCAGTTATAATCATCAATGGCAATGGCCTCAGTTCACCAATCAACAGACAGACTGGCAGAAGGGATCATGCAATATGCTGTATGCAAGAAACACATTTAATTAAAAAAAGAAATGCAAAATTACATCAGGCCAAACCTATGGCATTTTTCCTTATTTTCTCTTTAGTTACTCTTTTTTTTTTCTTTTAAAACATTCACTTGAGAGTATAGAAATAATTAAAATTACATTAGAAGCAGCACATATCTAAAAGACTAGAATGACAAGCATTCCAAGCATGATTTTAATCTTTCATGTTGCTACTCTGAGTCAAAAACCTGTTGTAGATTCTTAGGTCTTATTTCAACTTGGCCTTAACCACCCAGCAGAAAGGTTTAACCATGAGGCATAAAAGCCAGATTGGTATGCTGAGCTGTAAAAGGCTCAAGTCAACTGCTTCTGACATTGGCAGTTCTGCCAATAACCCACTACTATTATGGCATATTGCTGTATGTATACAACTACTTTCTGTTAGTTCAATGAGAAGAAATATTTGTACCAATAGTGTTCGTTTGGGCTCTGCAGGGACATAGAAGTTGCCAGTCTTCCTTGCCATCCTAGCCATTTGGATCTCAGTTCCACATATCTGTCTATATACCCTACAATGGTGCCTGGTTTTTACATAGATGAGTGTTCTCCTTGCCCTGTGGTGCATCTCCTGAGCAAACATCTTTCTCAGACACTTTATCTTCAACTCTGTGAAATGTCTTTGCTTTTTCTTGAAGGTTTCTGGAAAAGCAGGAGCCTTCTTTTTCTTCTCTTTGACACTCTCCATGGTTCCAGTCAGAAAAGAGCTATTCAGGGCTTTTAAAATCCTTTTAGTTTAATTAATTCATATATATCTAAGAATCTTTCTGTATCTTCTGGATTATGCAATTCATTGGAATACAAGTTTTTGAGGTTGTTACTCCTAATAATCTTTTAGATTTTAGTGGTGTCCATTGTGATTTTACCTTTTCATTTCTAATTAGTAAGGGTATGTCTTTCTTTTTATAAGATTAGCCAAGGATTTTTCTATTTGTTTATTCCTTTGGAGACCCAGCTCTTTAATTCATTTCTTTTCATTAACTTCAATTTCATTAATTTCCACTCTGATTTTTATAATTTCCTTCCTTGTACTAACTTGAGAATTGGATTGTTTTTTGTTATGCCAAGTCCATTAGGTGTACCATTAGGTTACTAGTGTACTGGGCTTGCTTTGTTTTTCTGATGGGGACACTCTCAGCTATAAACTTGTCTTAGAAGTGGTTGGGGAGATAGCTCCGTGGCACAAATGCCTGCCTAGCAAGTGCAAGGTCATGAGCTCAAACCCTGGTCCCACAAAAATAAATAAGTAAATAAATAAATAAATAAATCTGTCTTAGGACTGCTTTCAACAAATTACAGAAATCTTAAGTGTATTACATGGTATAATCAAAAATATAGTGAATGCTGCTGAAAAATAGGATGTAACTGAGAGGCAGATTAATAAAAACGTAAGAGTGTTTACATCCACCTTATCTGTGAAGGATTTTTTTTAGGGTGGGTTTGTGTCAGGCTTCCTTAAGGGCAGGTCTCATGTTCCATGTGGAGGTAGGGATCAAACCACTGTGCCTAGCACCTGAGTGACTTTGCTAAATCATGTGCTTTAATCAACTGGGCTACCTGGCAAACCCTCAAAATTTGTGAAGGATTTTCTTTTAAATTGAGAAGGGTGTTTTTTGGTTGTTTCTTTTCATTTTTGGTTTTGGTGGTTTTTTTGTTTATTTGTTTGTTTGTTTGTTTGTTTGTTTGTTTTTGGCTGGCTCAGGCTTAAGGATGGGTGTGGGGATCAAACTATCATCCCCTGTACCTAACTAGGATTGCCCCCATAGGCGCTTAAACCACTGAGCTAATGCGAAAGCCCTCTTGCATCCATCTTATTCACCAATCTGGTACCATGAGACATCTAGTTCTTCTCAAAGTGAAAAGAACCATGAGAGTTAAATATTTTAAAATGAAGCTGCCAAAAAGTACAACTCAAAAAATAAAACAAAGGAACCTCCACGCCAGCTTCAGAAAGTACCTAGAGTGAAGGGATAACTGTGTTTGAAGTGAGGCGAAGTTTTTTGAGGGAAAAGAGTGTGGCAATGTGTCATTTCCACAAATAATTTTTAAATTTAATCTCACTATATTTTTCAATTATATCTCATGTAGTGAGTCTCTCCACTGACACATCCAAATCTTTTCTTGGAGCATATATTATAGAAGTGTTCTGTTCAAAAATAAAAAGAGTGTTTTTTCCTATTTCCCTATCACATATATACACATATCACTATTAATAGCTATGAGAATACTCTTTTCCCATCTGGTTAACTTGTACTGATTTTTGGTGTTTAGGTAAATACATTTAAGAAACACATCATTTTAACTAAAAAAAAAGTATTGTGTAGCTTTCCTGTCTCCATGACCCCACCTCTGCAATGTCATCCGCACTGGTGAAGGAAAAACTGTGACCAGCTAGTTGATAGGCCTGCTTTTCAATTGCATCCAGTTTGGCTTGCATGATGTGCTTCTGGCTTTCACACTCTGCAGTACTAAAGCCAATTCCATTTAGCTCTAGTAATGCCAAACAGTACTGAGAAGGCATTTCCACTTTGCAGAAAATATCTGAAAGAAAACAACAATAAACTGTTAGTTCATCACCTAAGTGACTGGGTCATCAGTATTACCTAAACTATGTAGAATTGGTCTGTGACAATCCAGAGATGCTTACCAAACTGTCTTTCAGAATCCAGTCTCCTAAGATCATCAAGCCAACAGTGAAAGGTGGCAAGGCCATGTCACTTAAATACTACACTGCTGTGCTTGTCTATAGAGGACAAGAACTAGCAATCTTCTTAAGAGTCTGGATTATAAGACATTATTTTTATCTCAGTATCATGTTTCTACTTCTACTCTTAGAAGAAAGAAGCAAGGCAGCTCACCTAATTTGTTGAGCAAACTAAAAATTTTCAGTTGTCTTACATTATTTCCAGTGTTTCTGATCCCATCATGTTTGAATGAAGAACCAAGCTAGATGTTTGATATTTTCCAGTGCTCTTACCAGAGTAAAGAAATACCCAAAATAAAAATCAGTATTTTTCTATTTGTTGGTATTTTTCAACACAGCAGTCATTCTAAACCAGTTTTTCTAATACATTCCCTTGAATATTAATTCTAAAGATGCTTTATAAAAAGGATCGAATTGAGAGATACTGCATGTTCTGAGTATTGATATCTATATATAGTTTGGGGGTATTTAGGATGAATATTAGTATATTAAAGGCTCTGAGAAGAATTGAAGAAAGCTTTTTTTTTGCTTTTTATTAATTTTTTTTCTAATTTCATAAAAGAAAACTATTTTAACTGAAAGTTTAAAACTAACCATAAAACTCATTTCTCAGTATAGAACTTGTTAATATCCTGAAAAGTAAGCAATGTACTATGGCAAATGTCTTTGATCACTAAACAAATATCTGTACCAAGGACTTCAGCTTTAATAGACTAGGTCATCAAGACTCAACAACACCAGTCTGTCCTGCTCAGCCCCACATGCACACATCTGCTGAGGTATTTCTGACTTAAGCAGAACAGAGCTCCAGACACACCCACAATCACCATCAAAGGCAAAAACAGAAATGAGATATACTGGTCTCTAATACTAGGCAGTCAGAGTCCGAATTTAGGGGCTTAGAGCCAAGGCAGAAATTTAAGTCTTACATGTTTGCAATCAGGAAATAGACCGATGGATGGATGGATGGATGGACGGACGGACGACGGACGGACGGACGGACGGACGGATGGACGGACAGACAGACAGACAGACAGACAAAAATAGAAAATGCAGATACACATAGGAGCATAGGAAGACAAGACAAAGCTTTCCCACCAAAACCTCAGGTAGTCATGGGGACTAGGGCTTTTCAGAAGTAGTTGAATCTACTGTTTGTGATTGATTTGTTGTCTAGTACTGGTATTAAGGCTCTGAATTCAGTAACCTGCATACAATATAAGGGACAGAAAGAGGCCTGTCCCTTCTTTCCTCTTCCACTGGTTGCTTTTGCTGTCTTCTACCCCCATGACAGTTGCCCTTCTGCCATGTTCCATGCACTGAAACTTCCAAAAAAAAAAAAAAAAAAAAGAACTGAATAAACCTTTCTGCTTTAACTTTGTGCTCAATATTTTGTCTTAGAAATGAGGAAAATAACTAAGACACAGAAAATAATACTAAAATTCTCAATCAGAAGAGACTCAAAATAACAAAAGCAAATTTGAGCAGTAATATATAAAATGAAAAAAAATAATTGCCAACCATTCCTCAGATAGAAGACTAGTATCTAGAATACATGAACTTAGAAAAAAAAAAAAGTCACTTGAAATTAAAGACCCAGGCAATGCTTAGGAAAGCATGGGCAGCTGCAGGGACCACGGTTCAATCCCTGGCACCACATGCTGCACCAGCCCTGCCCTCAGGGCAGGCTGAGCTGGCCACAAAAATAAATAAACAAACAAACAAAAGTTCTGATACAAGAAAAAAAAAAAAAAAAAAGAAGACCCAGGCAAAAAATGGGCAAAAGAAAAATAAACAGATATTTTACGAAGAAAATATAAATAGTCATCTTTCGGGGCTGGACAGACAGCTCAATAAGCGCCTGCCTGGCAAGTGCAGAATCCTGAGTTCAATCCCCAGCATAGAAAGAAAGAAAGAAAGAAAGAAAGAAAGAAAGAAAGAAAGAAAGAAAGAAAGAAAGGAAGGAAGGAAGGAAGGAAGGAAGGAAGGAAGGAAGGAAGGAAGGAAGAAAGAAAGAAAGAAAGAAAGAAAGAAAGAAAGAAAGAAAGAAAGAAAGAAGGAAGATAAAGAAATAGTCATCTTTGGCCATTAGAGAAATTCAAATTAAAAGCCATGCTAAGATTCCACCTTATTCTCAAAAAAATGTTAGTCACTAAGAAATCAAACAATAATACATACTGCCATGGTTGTGGTAAAAAAAGGAAACCTCCTCCACTGTTGATGGGAATGTAAACTAGCACAATCATGTAAATTAGTGTGGAGAGTTCTCAGAGTTGAAATTAGAAAGTCCATATGACCCTTCTATTTTCCTTCTAAGTATATTCCCCAAAGAGGTTAAGACATCATACTATAAAATACATGCAGACACCAATGTTCATAGCAGAATAATTTGTAATAGCTAAATACTAGGAACAGCCCATATACACATTACGAGATGGCTGGATTAAGAAAATGTGCTATGCATATATAATGGAATACTACCAAGCTGTAAAGAATGACAAATTTGAGACATTTGTAGGAAAATGGATGCACCTAAAAAATGTAATAGTGAATTAAATAAATGAGATATACAAGCTTAAATACCACAGGCTATCTCTTGAGTAAGGTGAAGTAAAGACAGTAATAAAGGATGGAAGAAAGGGACAAGAAGATGAATCTCTAGTAACAGAAAATTAGTCCAAGGAAACAAGGGAAAAAGTAGAATAAATATTTGCAATGCATGGGGATCTAATAAATTCAATGAATGTAAAAATTATAGGCCATAATATGAGCTAAGATTAAGTATATAAATAAGAATGAATATAAAAAATTAGAGGAGAGGATAAGAAAGGAGAAAAGGATTTAAAAAAACAAGCTATAGCAATACAGGTACCCACTCTCCAAGATGGTTGTAAACTACATATGCTGAAAACATATACTAAAAAATTTTTTTAAAGTTTAAAGCCAGACTCAAAAGACTGAGGTAGGAGGATTGCCATGACTTTGAGGCCAACCTGGGCTACATAGTGAGTTGAAGGCCAGCCTGAACTATGAAGCAAGACCTTGTCTCAAAAAATAAAATGTTAAAGAAAAAAAAAAAAAAAAAAACACTAGCTGGGCACAGAGGCATACACATCTATAATCTTAGCACTTGGGAGGATCACCATGAACGTGGTAGTGGGGATCGAACTCAGGACCTTGCACCTGCCCAGTAGGTACTTATGCTACTAAGCCATATCCTGGCCCAATCATGAATTTGATGCAGTCTAGACAACACAGTAAGTTCAAAGCCAGTCTGAACTGTGTATTAAGACCCTATCTAAAAAAAAAAAAAAAAAAACTTAAACAAAAAAAACATTTATAACGTATCTTGGGCTAAACCTTGCCAAAAAGGTATAATAAACTCAAAGAAAAAAAATTTTTTAAATAAACAAAATCTGTATTACAAACAAGTGCCAATAAAATTTTTTAAAAACTAAGAAAAAGTAATCAATATATAATTCAATAATAATACATATTATAACAATGCATTTGTTTTAGCAATATATATGCTAAGATTCTTTTTTTTTTCTGATGAACTTGCTTTTATTTGTAAAACTCTTACATGCAGTACTGGAATGTAGAACAGAACATAAAACTAGTGTACATGGTACAGTAAAATCAGCAAAAATTAAAGTACTGAATAATGCTAAGATTCTTTAACTTATATAATTTTAAAAATCAAATTTATAAAAACAAAGTAAAAGTATAAAACTTTGGATACACAGGAAAAGAATAAGACAAGGTGAAAATTAATGCAGGTTCATATGTACTCATTATATTATTAAAATAATAATAGGTCCACATGAGGAATGATAATACACATGAAGGAACATGATTATACAAATATGTACAGCTAATGTCCTTTAAAAAGAAAGCAACTTACTTCACATTTAAAAATTTTTCTATATATTCAAATGATAGAACCTAACAGATCCATATAAACACTTTGTCCTAAGTCACATTAAAAAAAAGACATGTTATTTTATTAATATGTATTCACACCCAAACAAAACATAGCTTGCTAGAAAGTCAGCTCACAGAATATCACTATCCACAAGGCAAGAGCATGAAGAGAAAAATTTTTGAGATCCATTGTAGTAAACAGGCGAATTCTGAAATAATTACTTCCAAACAAAATTTAATAGTTTTCCACATTCTTTGCAGAAATCTTTCAATCAGTGTACTTCAATTCTATGGATTGTACAGTTATTGAAAATCGCCTAGAAGGGAGCTGGGGAGATGGCTCCGAGGCACAAGTGCCTGCTGGGCAAGTGCAAGGTCGTGAGTTTGAACCCCAGTCCCACAAAAAAAAAAAAAAAAAAAAAAAAAAAAAGAAAATCGCCTAGTCACCCATTTGTAAGTTTGTAAGTCATCCATTTGAAAGATGGTACTTTTGAGGCACATTAAAATTATGAAAGTTGGGCCAGCAAGATGGCTCAACAGTCTAAAGTGCTTGCTTAGGCAAGCTTAGGCAACCTCAGGGATCGTGGTTCAACCCCCAGCACCACATGCCACACCAGCCCCACCCCCATGGCAGGCTGAGCTGGCCATAATATAAAAAATAAATAAATAAATAAAGTTACAAATAATAAATCTAGAATTTCTGGTATATTTCTGGAAATGAAAGCTATAATCCCTGTTTTTTAATAGATAAAAACCTGTCTTTAAGTTTGGATTAGTCTTTATAAAGCTTATAATTTGGATAAAGGTAACACCCACAGAAAGGTACAGACCGATTCCTCTCAACATGTTCAGCAGTTGGACAGTTGGACATGCACAGACATTCTGCTTTGTACCTGCAGGTGCCCTCCTGCCCCTCCACCCCCATCTCCCAGTCTGCCAATTCTGGCTTAAGAGATGGTGGAGGTGAAGTACTGCAGTGACTTCAGTAGCAGCTGATGAGGGCCATGTCAGCATAATGCCTCCTATAAACATAAAAGTCAGTCTAGTTTTTATTACCTCATCTCACAATGTTGGAAAGAACACTACTACTGGCAGGAAAGTCTGTGGTACAGGTAAAAATAGTCATAATAATGACTGGTACAATAATAAGCCCTTCAACATGTTTCATTTAATAGTTGCAACAACAATTTTTGAGTTTCAGCAGCTTGTCCAAAGTTACTGGCCTAGTAAGACAGCCTAGAGCCAAATCTTGGTTTGTGAACTCATCAATCTGAGGATTCTAGAATCTACTAATCAATCTGTCAATAAATTCACAGTATAATCTCCTCACAATAAAGCCAATGTCGTTCTCCTTCACTGCCAAGCACATGTCTATTAGGGGAAAGGGCTTATGAGGAATGAATACAAGGTATTTACACAGAGTTACATCTTAGAATCCATCTAAAAAGGACTCTTTAATTTTTTTTTTTTTTCTTTGAGATGAGGTCTAAGTTGTTAAATGATCCAGACTGGGCTCAAACTTATGATTTTCCTGCCTTGACCTCTCAAGAGTTCTGGGATTATATATATGTCATCAACTAGCCTGGCTGCCTTCCCTCTTTACCACAGCATTTATAAAATCAAAATACTCCTTCTGGACCAGAAGACTTCTTAACAAATTTATGTTATTTCTCATGAGGTAAGAAGAAAACCACATGAATACCCTTTGGTGAAGAACGTATTGTCAACAGCTCTAAAAAGTGATGTCTTCTAAGCATACACACAAAAAAAGCATTGATAAATTTCCACTATGTAGCTGGAAACAATTAAATAAAATGCTATTAATTCTCTTGGGCCAGAAGTCAGAAAAACATATCCAAGCTAGTATCTGATATATAGGTTTACAAATAAATTACTGAAAGAGCCATAGCCATTTGTTTTGATAAGGTCTGTGGCTGTTATGGTGCTACAATATCAAACTGGAGAATTTGTGATAGAGACTGTCTGATCCACAAGTCAGAAATGAGTACTCTGGCCTTTTACAGAAAAAAGTTTGCTGACCACTGCACTAGACACTAAAAGGTATGATTAACATAAAATGTGCAGTTTACCTGTCTGTGATCAAGACTGTTATCTGTTGCTATCATAAAAATGCCAGGATCTTTGTTTTACCTTGAAGGTTTTCCTTTTGCAACAAAGAGTTGAGATGGTTCATACACTTGAAGATGAGAATGGACTCTACAGAGGCTCTGTACCGCCCAGAATGCTCGGTGCTCACATTCAGGCCCAGGCTTTGAATGCCAGGTCCAGTCTCCAGTTCTTCTAGGAGCGGAAGCTCATGAGGAAGGTAACTGGTGACTATGCTATGCAGAGTTGGCTCCGTGGAATCTGGATCTAATAACCAGCATGCCATCTGAATGGGATAGCAATCAGAATATTTTATTTATTTTTTCTAAGATCTCTGCATAAAAATTGATTTATATAACTCACTTTACTTATTGAGTGGTTTTTCCAGGAAAAGAGAAGGAAGCATAACAACAGGACACAATGTGGTTTCAGTAACAGCAGCAGACTTTGCCTTTCCATCACTGAAATATTCCTGGATAGACCACTTCTGAAAGCATAAAAACCAAGTGTCTCCCAACTGAAACTATGTGAGATTAAAAAAGAAGTTTTAGGCTTATTTGGCCTAAGCAACTATAATAAAAATGGGCCCATATGGTTCTAGATTGACATAAACCTTTCAACAGCAGAAGTGAAGCATAAATTAAAAGTTCATATCCAAGTTTTCAAAAAGACTAAATTTTCTCTTCAGAATGGGAGTTTGTCCCAAGACTGTCCAACAGGGTACCTGATTGCAAATTTTAGCTTACCTTTGAAACTAGAAGACCTCTAACTTCTAATACTAGACAAAATCGACCATGAACTACATTTATAATACAGAAATCTAAGTTTTGCTAATATTTATGAAAATTAATATATGACTCAATCACTTCTTTTGTAGGCTAATTATGAAGTGTTATGTGGGTTTGTTTGTTTGTTTGTTTTTGGTTTGCTTGTTTGTTTTTTTTTTCAGAACCAGAGATCAAACTCAGGACCTTGCATATGCCAGGCAGACACTTGTGCCCCTGAACTATCTCCCTAGGTTATGTGGTGTTTTGAATGAGAGTCCGATATTGAAGTTGGCTAATTATAACAGTGAGATTTTAAAAATAATCTTCTTATACCAAAAGTAGGATTAATAAAACCAAATACTAAATATTTCAAATAATTTAAGAAGACGCTATATAAATCTAGGATGCTACTATGGTTTTACTGAGAGAAGCTCAGAAATTACTATTTTAGTCTCCAAAACTAAGTGCTAATCTTTTATGAGCAGAATATTGGGGGAAAGAAAGCTTCTGTCCAAGAGAGGGAGAGGAAGGAGGCCCGAGGAGGTTGTCCCTATTAATCTTTTATATCTAGTAGAAGTCAGTTTAAAATCTTTGCAAAACTGCCAGGCATGGTGGCGCATGCCTATAATCCCAGCACTTGGTAGGTTGAGGCAGGAGGATCAGTGCAAGTTCGAGACCAGCCTGGGCTACAAAAGTGAGTTTAAGGCCAGCATAGCGAGACCCTGTCTCAAAAAGACCAAATAAATAAATAAAATCTTTGCAAAACAAAAAAGAAAAGAAAGAAACTGTAGCTGAGCATGGTGTCTAGGATGCATAAGACCTTGGGTTTAGGTATAACCCCTAGTTCCACACAAAGAAAAGGAAGAAAAAAAAAAAAAAAAAAAAGACACTGACTAAGAGATCATCCTATTGACTACACAGTGTTGGTAACAACTATCAAACTATACTTTTTCAATTCCAAATGAATACTCTGTATGTCTAATATATTTATTGTCAAAAGATAAAAAACTACATATCTTTAAAGATTATATTATAAATAAAGGTCTTCTGAAATGCATTATAGTGTTAAATGTATATTATGTCACCCCTACCTTTAGTAACTCATTTACGATTATGAAGTGTGTATCATACTTTTCTGTGACATAGGAACATTCTCAGAGACTAGTATCATAATATGCCCCTGGGTTCTATAAGTATAACTCCTTTGACATCATGTAATCATGAACTTTTTCTATTTTCTGTCTCTATTCTCAGGGATATTTCAAAAATCCTAACATATATCTAAACTGAACAGTTCTCAGTTCACTTCTAACTTATAATGGAATAAAATCTTGCAATTCAATTATTAAAATTAATTTTTTCATACCAGGAATTGAATTCAGGACTTTGTGCTTGCCAGGGAGGTACTATGCCACTGACCTATATTCCTGGCCTTCAAAATTAATTTTTAAGAAATTTCTAAGGAGGGCTGGAGAGATGGTTCAGTGGTCTAAAGCAACTGCTTAGGAAAGCTTAGGCAACCATAGGAGCCAGGGTTCGATCCCCAGCACCACATGCTGCACCATCCCCACCCCCAGGGCAGGTTGAGCCAGCCATAGAAAAATAAAGAAATAAAGAAATAATAAAATAAATTTCATCATTACAGCTACAACATCAATCATTAAAAAAAATTTCTAAGGAAAGATATGAGCCTTAGGGTTTAGAATTTGTGACAACTTTGTTTTTATCCACACAGAGATATTTGGTATACAATGTTATATTCCAGTTAGATGACGTTCTTGGATAAAGACATGACTTTTCTAACTGATTTAAGTTATGCTATTTAAACTAAATAAATACCAAGTAATTTAAAAATCAACCTAAACTCTAGCAATATTGAAGTTCACAAGAATTAAGTAAGATATAAAACCTTAGGATCTTCATAACTTTGCTCTATGGAGATGCCACAGGACTTAAGAAGAATTTTATAGCTCTGGATGAAATCAAAGATGATAACAGAATGGTCCTTATCAGATTCCTTTTGCAAGCAGGACTGAAGGTGCCACAACCTTTCTCTCACAGTCAGGGCTGGATCCAGAGGAGGTGGGGCCAAACTGGCACTAATTTCTTGGGACAAAAAAAAAAAAGAAAAGAAAACCCTTAAAGCAAAAATTACACAATTCATTTGAAACAACACTTTTTTAAGACTTAAAAAAAAAAAAAAGCAAATGCTCAGAGGCCAAGGGTCCGGTGGTCCAATGTTGCCTAATCTAAACATTAGGTTTGGGCCACAAGTTTTATAATGCTGTATTCTATTATGTCAGAGAAAAATTCTAAAACATCAAGACTTCAGAAATTATATTTTTCAGAAAGAGGAGTTAAAGACAGGTATTTTGAAGTTAATTTTATTATTATTTTGTTTTGAGACAGGGTCTTGCTATGTATGTAGTTCAGGCTGGCCTTATATGCACTATGTAATCCAGGCTTGCCTTAAACTCAGTGATCATGCTACCTCAGCCTTCCTAATGCTGGGATCAAGGCATGTGCTGCCATGCTTGGCACTGAGGTGCATTTTCTTTTTTTTTATTTATTTTTTTTTGAGGTGCATTTGCATATCAAAAAGAAAAGTAGAAGCTCAAGCAACTAGGAGCCCAACAAACTACTACCAAACAACTGAAAATATTTCATCCTTACTGAAGAATAGATTCTTTATGAAAACCTTATTAATTTGGCTCCTGTCCAAAACCAAGCAAACAGCTCAGTGTCTACCAGCCATAACAGACCACAAGGGTATTTCCAGATCTTATGCTTTCAACTCCAAAGGCTCTACCAAAGGTTATGTGATCCAGTAGCACTGTCTCTGGATGAGATCCAGACACCATTGAAGGGAGGAAGAAGACCGAGAAGAAATAACCACTGGTGTACTGCTGACAGCTGCATATGTGACAAGAAAAGAGAGCAAAGGAAGCACTTCTTAAAGCACTCATTGGTCTAGGGGTAGAGGTAAGTGGTACACTACTTGCCTCGCAGGTGCAAGGCACCTAGTTCAAGTCCTGGAAATTATGTATATACTAACTGCTATACAAATAACTATATACCTTTTAACTTCCTAAATAAATCCTGAGTTGTGTCAGGGTATTATTATCAATGAACAGAATTACTATACTAATAAATGTCAAATTAATTACACAGTTTCTTGGCCAAATTCCGATTCCTTACCAGAATGCTGCTGCTCCTTCTGCAGTGAAACATAATAAGCATCTCTTCCACCCCAGCACACTGCCAGTCCAACCACCAATGTGTCATCCGAACCTTGAACAAAAAATCTATCATCTTCAACCGGGCTTTCCTGATGTAAGCTAGCTAAGTGAACCAAAAGGAAAATAGTCAAAAAATCCTTAAGATATTAAAAAAATTGTTAAAACGATGATGAAAAAACTATACTTGATAAAATCACAAATCTTAAAATATGCATTATTAGCTATTTGATGTATATGAGATCTTTCTAGGCTTCCTATCAAGTAAGATATGTTATCATAAAAAATCTGCTAAGCATTTCTTAAAGTAGATCTACAATAATGATAAATCATTATTACCAACCAACTAAATGAAAAAAGCTACACTACAAGGTTCTATAATTCAAATAAATAAAGAGGACATCCAGACATGGTAGTTCATATCTGTAATCTCCATACTTGGAGTAAGTTGAGGCAGCAACACTGACACAAGTTCAAGGCCAGCCTGGGTTACATAACGAACTCAAGGCCAGCCTGAACTACATGGTGAGACCCTGTCTTAAAAGAAAGAAAAAGAAATCAAGAAGACCACAGTATATTCAACAATTCTTTTTTTAAAAAACTTTATTATTATTTTTTAAAATTATGGTCAGCTCAGCCTGCCCTGGGGGTGTAGCTGGCACAGCATGTGGTGCCGGGGATCCAACTGCAGTCCCTGCAGGCGCCTAAGCTTGCCTAAGCAGGCACTTTAGACTGCTGAGCCATCTCACTGGACCTATTCAACAATTCTTAACAAATTGAGTTCTCCTTAATGAACAACTATGGTTTTAATATCTAGTATTTTATCTAAAATAATAGAGTCTCATTTTTACTAATCTGTTTCATTTACAAATATATCCTCAGTACCCAACAATTAACTAGCATATAAGAACTCAATACACATTTGTTAAATTTCAATGGTTTAATCCCTCCAGTCTCTAGTAAATAGCCTGTTAACCAAATATGTGCTCAATACTGTGTGTAAATATAGACATTTAAGAAATCAAATCTAATCTAATTCCCACAACAATTTTATGGGTTACTATGGCCACTCTCCACAATCCAGAACCCAGGGTTCATGCAGTTAGACTAGAATAATATGGCAAACAGGCCACTTTGAAGAGTTTTGTCAGACTTTGGAATCAATACTTTAGTTTAGAATTTACTCATGACTATTTACTAGAGATCTAAATTTTACCTCAGATAAATCCTGAAAAATGTAGTTAATGTACACTCTGAAGGAATATAATGCGTATCTCCCATATATATATATATATATATATATATATATATATATATGGATACTAAAGGGTATTATAAACTAGCAGGAAATAGTTCATGAATGACAATGATCAATAAAAATCACATAGCACATTAAGACAACATCTAAGTATAAGAGAAATACATGGTAACATTCAAAATTACCTTAATTTTCACAAACTTGCACTCCAACTAATATATATCACATACATCTCATATTGGAGAATAATAATTAGAATCTAGTTAGACCAAATAAAGCCAATTTTGAATAGGATTAAGCCTAATGCTAAAAAAGTCTCATCTCAACTACTTTATAATGTGAAAAAATAAAATTTTAAGAATTTATACCTTGTTTAAATCTTCCACCAACAGTAACAGTTTTAGAGGATGTCAAACTCCTTATCTTTTCACAGGCCAATGAGATGGAAAACCGTTTTTTGCTCTGCCACTCCTTCATGAATGTCTGGAAGAGAGTCTTGTCACTTGCTACATCAATTATAACCAAACTTTCTGAACTGCATGAGACTGGAGTTAACTGCAAGCCATCTTGTGACAACTGGAGTGAAAAACTTGCATCTCCAACAGGACTGTCAGCTTGGAAACCATTCCTACTCTCTGGGCTGAAGCCAGAACTTGAGCCAAATGAATCAAGCTGTAAAGCGTTACTTGTGCAAGGTTTTACACAAGTTCCAAGAATCTCTTGGAAGACTGGCTTAGAAGCAGACACTGGAATGGGTGTTGGAGGAATGAGACCATTCACATCAATGACAGAGTTTTCTTTACAAGGCAAGAGGGATGGGAGTCCACCGTGACTGCCCTTGTTCTCCAGGGCATCCATCTTGCTTTTTACTCCATTATTATGGGAAAGTGAAATTTCCTGCAGTTTATATGTCTCTGAATTTGAAATCATTTCCTGTTTCTCATTTAACTCAATACTTTCTCCTTTCAAACTAGGTATATTTATAGTAATTAATTTTGGTTTTTCATTTTCTACACGACTGGACACTTTATCTAAAATCTGTTGTAATCCTGGACTTAAATCAAAAGATGCTCCTGGCCATATGAATGAATTATTTTGCCTTGTCTCAGTTAATCTTGATTTCTGAGCCATTTCATCTTGATCTCCTCCAATTTTTTCTCCTTGGGGGTGACAATTATCTTTAATCACTGAATCTCTTAGCTGTAATGTTCTAAAAGATACTTTAGTATTACATTTCTGTAGGACAGAAACTACATTGGCATTGTCCATAGCTTCAACTATCTGAGCAGAATCCATTTCTGAAAACATAATAGACTCATTACTGAAATGAGTTAACTGCTGCTGACTATTTTGATATTCATCAGTATTTGATGCTTTAGTTGGATCCTCTTGCTGCAGACACAGAGAATCACTGACATGGTTTGACGTTATTTCAGAAGGAAGGAGTTCTTTTGCTTGCCCATCTTTTACCAGGACATCTTCACTGAAACTGTCAAAGAGTAAAGTGTCACTCATATTCAAACTTGTTTCAGGACCTGACAGACAGTCTCCTTCAATACTACTTGGTGGCACCACAGGTAGAACTGACTTCACAGTTACAGGTGTTTGATAACCTTGAAGAAAACTATTTAATTGGGAGTCAGTAACAGAAATTTCATATCCTTTAAAACAAGGGCCATTTTCCTCTATCAGTATTGGAGAATTAAAAATTGGGCTTTCTGGAGTTGGACTATCAACTCCATGTTTGGTGCTTTGTTTCTCAGTGCCTATATTCCTAAGGTCTAAATGAGCTGTACCAGTCATTCCTGGAGGATGCTGCTCACTGGAAGTGATGGGAGATTCTTTCTGAAAAGAACTCAGTGAGCCCTGTTTCTCTGAGTCCTTCTGCTTATTTCTTGCTGTCATTTTGGTATTCTTTGCTCCTGCTTTGGTGTTATCAGTTGCCATCTGTTCAATTACTTTCTCTGACTGAGTATCTAGGCATAAACTGTCTTCAAAATCACATACTACTAAACCTAAGTTGGAAGCATGATTATTTTCATTTTTGTTTAATATATTTTCTCGAATTTTACAAAAACTTAGAAAATTTTCATGTTGCCCTCCTGATTTTTCAAATATTCCCACTGACTTAAGTATTCCACTAGGTACCTCAGTTCTTTTATTACTTCCCAATGCTTGAGAATGGTTGGATTTATTTTTTTTACTATTAGACATTACACTTTCAAATTTGATAGCAGCAACATTTGCATCTCTAGGTGTACAGCTACCAACTACCTCAAAGGGCATTTTTGCCTCCATTACTTTTTTCTGTGCAATGTAAGTTTCTGGCTGTTTATCATATTGTTTATCCAACCACTGGCTTACTGGATGAGTATCATGGTGTTTCACAGAAAGAGTCTGGTTTTCTGAATCATTTTGTATTGCCACTTCATTTATTTTTTCTGTCTCAGTGATAGCTAATCCACTTCCATTTTTATTAGCCACACTAGTGGTCTGAAAAACTATATTTTCTGTTGGGGATTCTGTGAAAAACTGCTCCACAAGAGAATCATTAGTTTTTGTTCTATTCCTTAAACATTGTTGCTCTTTTTGTAATAGAAAGGATGATCTGTTGTTTTCTCCCTCAGCAAAAGATACATTTTTGACAAAGGACCCTGGTCTTCTAAATTCCACATTCTTTTCATCAAACTTAAATGAGTTTTCAAGAGCAAGACTAGGCAAGTAGCCTTTCTCCCCAGAGTCTTTCATAGGAGTACCGTCCTGGGATTGTTTTTGTTGCTTTCTGTGTTTCCAAAATGGAAAACTTGAACTCATCTGGTCTGAACTGAAATTCAAAGCTGCTTTTTTTGTTCTCTCTAATGAGGTCTGGCCAACCTTTGTAGTGCTCTTTTTTCCCTCATCCAGAAAGTTTCTAGACTTTTTTTTTATGTCCAAAGAAGCCCATTTTCTTCCTCTGAAAATGGAATCTTTCCTATGTTCTTGATTTCTATTCTGGAGCTTACAGTTAAAGGTACTTGTATTCTCTCTGTTTTTATCTAAATTTTCTATGATATTTGGTGGATTAGTAATGTAAGTGTCATTATGTCTTGTATTAATTTTGTTTTTTAGTGTTAACTGTTTGTGACAGTCTGTAGTCTGGAGTACAAATGCGAGTTCTTTTTCCTCTGACCCACTCCTGGGTGTACCAGCACTTAATGAAGAAGAAAGGTCCCACTGCACCCCCATTTCAACTAAGTCCTGCTGCAGAATCATTTTGGCTTCTTGCACTATCAAGACTGCTGCTTCTCTTGGAGTTAAACCTTTCCTGCCAGATACCCAAATTGTTCCCATATTCCGACGTTCTTTGACTGCTTCCTCTTCTTCATCCACTGCCTTTCGGGCACTACACAAAATAAAATAGGAAAAGAAAATTAATGCACCCACTGAGTTTTTCATTCATTCATAAACTGAAGATTCATTAAACATTCTATCTGTTTTGTTTTGTTTCTCCGGAACCAGGGATTGAACTCAGGACCTTGCACTTGCCAGGCAGGCACTTGTGCCCCTGAGCTATCTCCCTGGCCCTCTAAACATTCTATCTGAACCCTACTAGGAAATGAAGAAATAGCACTAAGCAAGAGAGTTATATCTGTTCTCATGGTACTTATATTACAGTGGGGAAATCAAACATTTGAAATGCTATATTCACTGGGGATTTAGTCCAGTGGTACAATGCCTACCTGAAAAGCATGAAGTTTCTGAGTTTGATTCCTGATACCACATTCCTACCTCCACAAAAAAGAAAATGCTATGTCAACTCATAAAAGTTGTACACAAAAATGAAGCACTAGGGCCAGGGAAATAGCTCAGTGGAATAAGCACTTGCCTGGAAAGCACAGGGTCCTGAGTTCACTCCCCAGTACCACACACACACACACACACACACACACACACACACACAGAAAAAAGCACTAAAAAGAAGTGGTTGCTCTGCAACTTTTCAATAGCATAATAAGGAAAGGCTTAGAATCTTCAAGTAAAAGCCTTGAAAAAAATAGTTTGGAGTTCAACTCTAGTCAAACTGACAGATAAATATTAATGTGTCTCTGGGTAACATAATAGGGGCTAATCACAGATATTTAATTAAAATAGCAGAAAAAAAGAAATGTTCAATCAAATATATAATTATATATATTAACATATACAACATAACATATATTACATATTTTAATATATATATATTAACAGGTGAAAGGCTTCTGCTCCCAACCATTATGAAGTAACAGGGACCAACTCCACTTCTCCCGTAAAACAACTAAAGGACTGAGGTAGTTTTGAAGAAATTACTTCTATGCTAGTCCAGTGAGATGGCTCAGCAGTCAATATTATTTATTTTTGTCGTGTTGGGGATTGAACTCAAGACCTTGTGCTTGCCAGGCAAGTGTTTATTCTACTGAGCTGTCTCCCTAGCCCAAGCTCAGCAGTCTAAAGTGCCTGCTTAGGCAAGCTTAGGCAATCACAGGGACCATGGTTCCATCCCCAGTACCACATGCTGTGCCAGTCCCGCCCCCAGGGCAAGCTGAGCCAGCCATAATATAAAATTAAATAAATAAATAAATATTTTTTAAAAATTCCATGCTATTCTCCTCAGGGTCACTCACTTTGGGAGTGATCATTGGAAGCTTTATGTAGTGGTCTGTGTGGATAATAATTGAGCTACTGAGCTCCAGATGGCCTGCATGTGCTTGAGCCCTGTTACAGGCAGACCAAGTCACACTCTCAGATGAGTCCAGAGCCAGCCATCCTCTTAGTCACATCTTCAGGGGAATGCTACCCAGAGCCACAACAATTCTTGGCTTGCAGGAAATATATATTTGTGATCAAGTATTATTTTACATAAAATAGGTATTATGTCTACTACACTTCTTAAACTTCAGAAATAATGGAGGTGGTGGGGTCTCAAGTCTACAAGCAAAACGATCAAATAATTCACAATGGCAAAAGACTCTGACTGTTATCAGGCTTTTCAAAGACAGCATACAACACAAAGCAACAAGTGATGAGTATTTCCAAAAAACTTGACAAAACAGAAGACCAAGGATTTTATATCCAGCGAAGCTGTGCTTCAAACATTTAATATTAAAGAAAAACAATTTTAAACATATAGGAATCTAAGGAAATCTATACTTGAAGCCTTTTCAAGAATCTCCAGTAAAGGATGAGTTTCAGCCAATTAAGAAATAACTAGGACCAAGGGATGGTGGTATACACCTGTATTCCCAGAACCCTATGAGGCTGAAGTAGAGAAACAGAAGTTGGAGACCAATCTGGGAAATGCAGGGACTTAGTGAGATCCTATCTCAAACAACAACAAAAACAAATTTTAAAGGCCTTGGGAGTGGGCATATAGCATAGTAAAAGGGCTTTGGATTCAATTTCCACTATTAAAAAAAAAAAAAAAAAGGACTTGCAACACTTTAATAAGACTAAGATTTCCAGCAAATATAAATGACGATTGTATTATTTTTTTCTTCACATAGATGAGGACAACATGGAAAAATTAATGTATAAACCAGGCATAGTAGTACACACCTGTAATCCCAACACTTGGGAGGCTGAGGCAGGAGGATCATAATGAGTTCAAGGCCAACCTGCACTACATAGAGAGACCCTGACTCCAGAAAGAAGGAAGGAGAGAGAGAGAGAGAGAGAGAGAGAGAGAGAGAGAGAGAGAGAGAGAGAGACAGAGAGAGAGGAAGAGGGAGAGGGGAGAGGGAGCAGGGAGAGGGAGAGGGAGAGGGAGAGGGCAGAGAGAAATGTTATGTACAAATACACAATGACACAAAGTAGAAAAACTGTGTACTATAAAAATGGGAAGAGAAGCCAGAGAGATAACTAAGCAGGCTAAAGCACCTACTTAAGAAAGCTTAGGCAAGTGCAGGGACCAGGGTTCAATACCCTCTACCTCAGGGCATGGTGAGCTGGCCACAGAGTCTGGGAATAGTAGCATATGCCTATAATCCCAGCACTGGCAAGACTGAAAACAGGAGGATCACTGTGAGTCTGAGCTGCATGTGAGACCCTGCAACAACCAAATACATTTAAAAAGAAAAAAAGGGGAGGAAGAGAAGGTAGCAATAGAAAAATAGCGAGCTCAATGATTATTAATGGGGCAACAGACACAAGTTACACAAGACCATTAAAATCTTAATGAACCATAATGAAAGCTACAAACTATGAAAACAAAAATATATACCTCTGAAATTTAAAAATAAAACAACAAAACATACTCAATAAACACAGAAACATAGTACCATAAAATATGTCTCATTAAAAAATAAACTGAAAGAACAAGGATCAAGCACATAGGTCATATCAACAGTATAAAGAGGATTGAACCATATAGTTAAAGAAAAATACTTTCTTTTTTTGTTTGTTTGTTTTTTTTTTTTTTTTTGACACAGGATTTCACTAGGTATTTCAAACTGACCTTGAACTCATTATATAGCCTAGGCTGGCCTCAAACTCTCAATGACCCTCTTGCTTCTGCTTACCATGTGATGGGATTCTAGGCATATGCCACCATGCCTCACAATACTTTCAATTTGCTACAGAAAATAAATTCAAATTATACTGCAATATGATACACAGAAAACCTATTAAAAGTATGCTTCCAAAATAATAATAAAGGGGAGCTTTCAGGTTAGCTCAGTGGTTTAAGTCCAGTCAGGCACAGGGGATGGCAGTTTGATCCCTATACCCACCTTTAAGGCAAGCTGAGCCAGAAAAAAAAAAAAAAAAAAAAAAAAAAAAAAAAAAAAAAAAAGATAATAAGGGGAAGGCAAAGGAATGTCCTAGCAACAGGAAGGAGGAAGAGGAGGAGGAGGAAAAGGGAAGGAGAAGGAGAAGAGGAAGAGGAAGAAGAGGAAGGAGGAGGAAGAAGAAAAGAAGGAGGAGGACAAGAAGGAGGAGGAGCAGCAGTAGCAGCAGCAGCAGCAGCAGCACAGGAACAGGATTTGATTCAAATGCCACACTGACCCACAGGGCTCACTGAGCCAGCCATTAAGATTGAGCATGGTGGAGCACTCCTGCAATCCCAGCACAGGAGGCTGAAAACAGGAGAGTCACTAGGAGTCTGATATACATATGAAACCCTATAGATCCTGTATTAAATATAAAAAAGAATACACACACACACACACACACACACACAAAGTAAAAGAAGTAAAGGATTTTTTGGTTCACAGTATTAGAGGTTTCAGTCCACAGTCAGTTGGCTCTACATGGCAGAGGACATCAAAGGAAAAACAATCCCCAGGGGAGCACACACTAGTCTTCTTTCTATCCCTTTAGTGTCTATGCAGGCTACTTGCCCTAGAGAAAATGTATCACTCACACCTATAATCCTAGCCATAATGATGATAACCAGTGAACCAATTTAATAATCACACACTCTTGATTCCACCATCACTCACTGTAATGTACAGCCACCTCTGAAAAGCTCCAAGACCACATGAGATTTCTTTGGGGAAAGGGGGCACCTACACACAAGCTAAAACAATATTATAAGAGAACCATAAACTAAGAATAAACTAAGAATAATAAATATTAAATGGAATAAAACTAATGAAAAATGTGAAAAAAATCTGAAAAATATTTTAAGAATTAGTGAAACGGCTGGCCAGATAGCTCAGCAGAATAAAGCACCTGTTTAGGCAGAACGCAGGGACAGGGTTTGATCCAAAGCACCACATGATTTTCTTGCCCTGCCCCCAGGGAGCACTGAGACGGTTACTGGGCATGGTGGCACATGCCTGTAATTCCAGTGCTTGGGAGGCCAAAAATAGGAGGATCACTACAAGTCCAATCTGTATAGTGAGACCTTGTAGACCCTGTGCTAAAAAAAATTATTGAAAAACACAAAGACTAAAGTGGAAAAAAAATCTTAAAAACAAACACTAAATAAACAAACTGATAGAAAAGTAATACTGTTTCCTGATAAAAATTAATAGTTAGGGCTGGTGAGATGGCTCAGCAGTCTAGAGCACCTGCTTAGGCAAGCTTAGGCAACCGCAGGGACCATGGTTCCATCCCTGGCACCACATGCTGCACCAGCCACACCTCCAGGGTAGGCTGAGCCAGCCATAATAAAAAGAGAAAAAAATTAATAGTCAATTGATACATTGTAGGAAAAATATCTGAAATATGCACGTCAAATAGAGTACTAAAAATGCTAATCAGCTTGAAAACTTAAAAAAATCTTTGAGAATAGCAGAACCCAACAGAAACTATAAGCATAAACCTAATCAGATAATTAACAAATATACAAAAATGTCCCTGAAGCATGAAAAGATACTCACCAAAATTAGAGAAGTAAAATTAAAAGCACACTGAGATTCAATGTCTTACTTACCAGATTGGTGGAGATAAAAAATTCTACCAATGGATTCATTCCATTGGTGAAACTTTGAGGTGGCAGGCATTGACTGACATTGCTAATGGTAATTTAATCATGAGGAAACAGGTGATTTACATATATATATATATATATATATATATATATATATATATATATATATATATGTCTTTTTGAGACAAGGTCTCACTATGCAGTTCAGGCTGGCCTTGAGCTCACTTTTGTAGCCCAGGCTGGTCTCAAACTCACACTGATCCTCCTGACTCAGCCTCCCAAATGCCAGGGTTATAGGCATGCGCCACCATGCCTGGCTTTATTCTTTTAAAGACAGTACAAAATAGTATTTTTGAGACAGATTCTTGCTGTGTCGAAAACCATATTAAAACAAAATATTACAAATGACACAGAATTTCACTAAACAAAAAAATATGAACTTGACATTATTTGTTGTATTTGTCAGTGCTGTTCTCAAACGAGCCATTCAGATCACCGGATACATGCATGCAAAAGTGGAAGAAAAAAAAAGCTCCAAGAAATTAAGGATAGAAAGGAAAACAATTAAAAAAAAAAGATAAGAATAATTGAACATGAACTTCTCCTTGCCACAAACCAGCAGAAATCCACAGTACAATTATCCAAACCATCCTGCTTTCACACATAGTGATGTCTCTTTCTCCCATACCCTTTCCTGTCCTCCTCATCTCAGTAATTCCTTCCTTTTGAATAGGTTAATTCCCTTTTCATAGTATCTATTGAACCTTTCAGATTGTATTTACTCTCTTGTTCTTATGCTAAGGAGACAATATGATGTTTGCACAGATGGGAGTGATTTATTTTGTTTAAGAGTATGGTCTCTAGTTGCATCCATTTACAGATAAAAGCCTCAAATTTATCCTTTTTATAGCTGAGTAATACTCCATTTGTCCATTCTTCATTTGGTGGGTATTTGAGTTGTTTCTATGATTTAGCTACGACAAAGTATGCTGCTATAAACATGAGTACACATATATTGCTATGGTATGATGTTTTCAGTTATAGAAAAATACCCAGGAGAAAAATATCTGGGTTGAATGAGAGCTCAAATCCTAGCTTTTTGAGGAATTTCTTCACTGATTTCCATAGTGGTTATAGCAGTCTGAACTCCCATCAACAATGCAATGCAGAATGGTGTCCTTTTTTCCACAGTCCCTCCAGCATTTATTATTGGTTGACTTTGTGAAGACAGCTATTCTTTCTAGCATAAGACAGTACCTCAGGATTATTTTAATTTGCATTTCTGGAATGACCATTGATGTTGAACTTTTTTTTTTTTTTTTTTTTTTTTTTTTTTTTTTTTTTTTTTTTTTTTTTTTTTTTTTTTTTTTTTTTTTTTTTTGGTCTTTTTGAGACAGGATCTCGCTATGCAGTTCATTTTGTAGCCTAGGCTGGTCTCCAACTCACATCGATCCTCCTGTCTCAGCCTACCAAGTACTGGGACTACAGGAATGTGCCACCACACCCAGCTTGATGTTGAACATTTTTTTATATATTTATTTACCATTTGTATTTCTTCATCTGAGAAGTGTTTACTCATCACAGATGCCCATTTCTGGATTAGGTCTTTGAATTTTGGGCTGGTGAGATGGCTCAGCAGTCTTTTTTTCTTTTTTTTTAATTCTTTATATGTTCTATGGAGAATCTCTTTGTCAGAAGGGCAGCTGACTGAAACTTTTTTTTCCTCATTTCATTTTTTCCAGTTTTACTCTGTTGGTGATTTCTTTTGAAGAAACTTTTCAAAAAGATGAGATCCCAGTTGATTCTTTCATGTGTTTCCTGTGCAGTTAAGTTTCTGTTTATGAACTCTGTATGTACCCCTTTGTCTTTAGGATTTCTATCTACCTTTTCCTCCAGGAGCTTTAGTGTTTCAGATTTAATATTTAAATCTTTGATCCATTTTGACAGTAGTTTAGTGCATGGTGACATAGATCTAATTTTAGTCTTTGACATGTGGAAAGTCAGTTTTTCCAGCACTATTTATTAAAGAGGCTATGGAAGCAGGCAAACTGAAATTGGGGGATATTCTGAAAAATAATGTGCGAGTATTTTTTAAAAATATCACAAGCCTGGGGCTGGGGAGATAGCTCGGTAGAATAAGAGCTTGCCTGGAAAGTGCAAGGGCCTGAGTTCAATCCCTGGTTCCATAAATAAATAAATCACAAGCCTGAAGGGGGAAAAAAAAAACATTGAAGATCTGTTTCTAATTAAAATAAAGAGCCATTTGGAAGAGCAAGTGATAGAGACAGGTGTGCTGAATGCACACTATGATCCCAGCACTCAAGAGGGAAGTTGGCTTAACGATGGTTTAGAGTGACTCTGAGGCCAGTCAGGGCTCCTAATGAGCTCAAGGTCAGTCTCCTCTGCAAAACATCCATTGAGGTTGTGTCAGAAGTTAACATGAAGCCAGATGTGGTGGTACATGCCTATAATCCCACAGTTCAGTTTAAAAACATCCTGAACTGCACAGTGAGACTGTCTCAAAAACTACACACATAAACATACATGCACACACACGTGCACACACATACAGAATAAAGACATAGGTCAACTAAATGTGTCCATCTCCCTTGGAAGGCCTTGCTGAGGAGAAGGCATCCTGGTGTGACCCTTCTGAAGGGCAATTTTGACTTTTAACCAAACAACCTAGCTACATACTTACCTTCTTAAATCCCATCCCTAGGAATCCATCATGATGAAAATGCTTTTAATATTACAATAATGTGTATGCACATGGTAATTCACTATAAATTATTGGTAATGGTAAAATATTGGAGATGAGATTTTCTGATTTTTAATACACTATGCATTAAAAAGAAACAATCTACTACATAAACCAACTTCTATCCAGGAGACTGACATTAATACAACACTGTGAGTATTGAATATATTTTACTCAGATTTCACCATTTGTTCCTTTTATGTCTTTTTCCTAACCCAACTTAGAATCAAGTGGCATATTTCACTGGCCCATCTCTGTTCTATTTTAATTAGAAATAGGTCATTCGTCTTCCGGAAAAGTACTGCCAAATTATTGTGCAAAGTATAACCCAATTTAGATGTATCTAATGTTTCCTTATGATTAATGTTAAGTATTTTGCTGAAAAAAATCCCAGAGGTACTGTACAACATAATGCATTTTTTTAAATTATTGAGAGTACAGTCCTGAGATAAACACCCTGTCTGGTTTTAAGGTCAGCTATTAGTCACTAGGCAACCTTGTGTCACGTGTTACTAACTTTGCAAAAGTATAAATAAAGGACAGTTTTGTTGTGGGAAAAAAAAAAGAAATATAGATTTGATGATGAAAACATGTAATGCAACTATGGTTAAATTTTTCTTGTTTTGAAATTCTGTACTATATGTACTCTTGTTACTGTTCTTTTCTATTTTTGTTTCTATTTTTACTCTTTAAAATAAATAAATAAATAAAAGGAAATACATGTGTGTATACACAAGATAGGATAGATATACAACTATTTTCTTTCAGTTTATTGAGAAGAAAGATTTGTACTAATATTGTTTAGACAAAAAATATGATGTCTGCGTCTTCTGAACAACTACGATGAAGATAATATGCAATGTATTAATTATTGTACCTACCCTATTAACCTGTTTTGGAACTATTTAATTGCTATTTCACCTTTCTTATTTGTTCCCATTCTATTTTCTTAATGTGTGAGTTCAGAGCTATGAATTTCCCTCTGAGAACTGCTTTCATTGCATCCCACAAATTCCGATAGGCTGTGTTTGAATTTTCATTAAATTGTAGATACTGTTTTATTTCTTCTTTAATTTCATCTGTGACCCATTGGTTGTTGAGAAGAGTGCTGTTTAGTTTCCATGTAGTCCTGGAATTCCTATGGTTTCTTTCGTCATTTATTTCCAATTTGATTGCACTGTGGTCAGATAATATGCATGGGATAATTTCTGTTTTCTTGCAT